>OV049925.1:71952934-72137934 GCA_920104205.1 Eupeodes latifasciatus
AATTTCTTATGAGTTTTTGTAGGTTTTCATGTGTTTTTTTTAAGTTGTTGAATTATTATAAAAAAATTAACTAAAAACTAGCAATAATATTTTGCATATGACGAAATAATTTGATTTAAAAATCTATTTTTGTTAAGTAGATTTTAAGTCGAAACCAATTTTATCAATTTTAGTAGCATTGCTAAAATATTTGTATTTCTTATTTATAATTTAGCACATAATGAAATCATTTTGAAAACAATTTCTTCATTTATTCACGAGATTTTGAGAATCGAATACCAATTTTTCGTACTATTTTTGTAGATTTAAATTTTTATGAAAAAAAACTAACTGTTAGATTTTTACTGAATGTCGAAAACAATATTTTCTATAACAATAATTATTTCTATAAGACGAAATTAGTCCTGAAACCAAAGGTCGCTCACAAACCTTCACCCCTCCTTCGATCACTTCCTCTCCCACATAGGAAGCGAAATAGCCGACTATTGTTACCTTCTCATCTCCTACCCACCCCACGGTGCTGGTGAAAAAACCATCCAACGACCCCCTCCTTCGATTCAAGGTCAAGGTCTTTACTTGTTCTTCTAATAGTTGAGTCAATTTCTTATGAGTTTTTGTAGGTTTTCATGTGTTTTTTTTAAGTTGTTGAATTATTATAAAAAAATTAACTAAAAACTAGCAATAATATTTTGCATATGACGAAATAATTTGATTTAAAAATCTATTTTTGTTAAGTAGATTTTAAGTCGAAACCAATTTTATCAATTTTAGTAGCATTGCTAAAATATTTGTATTTCTTATTTATAATTTAGCACATAATGAAATCATTTTGAAAACAATTTCTTCATTTATTCACGAGATTTTGAGAATCGAATACCAATTTTTCGTACTATTTTTGTAGATTTAAATTTTTATGAAAAAAAACTAACTGTTAGATTTTTACTGAATGTCGAAAACAATATTTTCTATAACAATAATTATTTCTATAAGACGAAATTAGTCCTGAAACCAAAGGTCGCTCACAAACCTTCACCCCTCCTTCGATCACTTCCTCTCCCACATAGGAAGCGAAATAGCCGACTATTGTTACCTTCTCATCTCCTACCCACCCCACGGTGCTGGTGAAAAAACCATCCAACGACCCCCTCCTTCGATTCCTCTCCTTCCATCAGTCCTAAACTGCCTGATTCCCTACCCTCTCTCTCCTTCCCTCAATCTACCTCCCAATTGGGCTGGATCTAAGGTGTTACACGACCCGTGCCGATGATCAGCCTGGCTGAGGGCCCAATTAAAAAACTAGCTCAGTCGCTAACGGAGTATCCGGATACCTGGCGACCTCCGGATTAACCAGCCTTATCTGTATACACGGATCTCTGTACAGATGGACCACCCCTTATCCGCTACTCGTGGGATTCATATGAACAATTTAAAAACAAAACAAACAAAACAAAATTCAAAGACCGAACCGGCCAGCAGTACGACGGAAAAGTTGTCTGCTGCTCATCCCTCTTCCACTGGTGCTGACATGGCTTTGGACACTCACAGCCCTGTTGTCGCCAGTGGAATATCGGATAATCTGGTAATATTACCTTCTTCTTGTAGTGAGGCAGTTGTGAAGAACGGCTCCTCTACTACCACATAGAGTAAACCTCTCAACTCATCAACACCGCGAGTCGGAGGTAGTAGGGCTGCGGTGCCAGGTCCTCCTACCGCCAAAGCCAAGAATCCTAAAGAAGGTCCTGGGGGAGATGGGCGAAAGCTCAGACCCTCCAAGGCCTACTACAAGGACTTGCGTAGTGCTAAGAGGATTCTCCAGACGTTTGGTGAACAACTAGGCTCTGGCTGGAGGAAACTCTGGACACGACGCCAAAATAAAATAGGCCAAGAGCTTCTTGGCCAAAACTAGTGTAAAGACAAGACAAGACTCAACGTTGAAGCGACAAAGGTCTAAGGGTAGTGAAACACTACCCAAACGCCCCAAAGTGCTAAACACCAGCACTTCTCTTGACCCTCTTGAGGTAGTCGCGATTATCGATAGAAGCGACGTAGATGGCACGATCTCTGTCGAGAACTGGATATTGGCCAAAGGACAGCTGGTCTTCAGTTTTGTGGAGATCATATCTGACAATCCGGGACCACCGCCCATCACAAAAGATGGCGGTTGGCATCAGGGACACATCAAGTTGATGGTCTGTGATGATCGGAGGCCGTGCGATCTACTGATGCTGGCGGTTAGCAGACTTGGGGAGGGTTGGCCTGGTGCTAAGCTGGAGGTTGTCGCAAAGGAAGACATTCCTTGCAGACCAAGGGCTCGCATCACGGTTCCGGCCATATTCAAGGAAGCTGACCACGTCCTTAAAGTAATCAGGCTCTCCAACCCAACCCTTCCTACTCACAACTGGAAGGTTGCGAAACTAGAGGATCCAAAGGGACCCTACAAGGGTGCAATTGTTATCATCAATGAAGAGTCCCTTTCTCCTCTGGCGCAATCGAAAGGTGTGATCAGGTTCGGGTTTGATGAAATACCGCTGAGGGTCTACAAAAAAGATGGGGCCGAGGCACATTGTTCGAGGAATCAGGACTCCCAATTACTACGTGCTTTATGCATCAGGTGAGGATGAACCCAGATCTTGCATATGAGTAAAACGTAGCCTAAATGTATATACTCCCTAATTTCAGCGATCGAGATATCACCGCCGCAAGTCTGGAAACAGCCAGAGGAACATTCCGGCTGGCGTCGGCGTATCTCGGCCGGGTGACACCCTGGAGAGATTAATAGTTGAAGCGCAAAGGCTCAACATCGGCCTCATCATCGGAAGTGATGCTAACGCCCACCATACAGTGTGGGATAGCACGGATATAAACGACAGGGGTGAGTCTCTTTTCGACTATATTCCAAACACTAACCTACTCATAAGTAAAGTTGGTAAAGAGCCAACCTTTATTACTAAAAATCGACAAGAAGTTTTAGATATAACTCTTGTCTCCGACTTCATTAATAATAATATTTTGAACTGGAAGGTATCTAAACATCACTCCTTTTCTGATCATAGATACATCGAATTTAACTTTATAAATGAACCACCTTAGAGAAACTTCTGTAGCAACGTGGAAGATTGCTCTGAAGCATCCTACTTACTTACTTACTTACTTAAGGTGGCGCTACAGTCCGGGGCGGACCTGGGCCTCAACCAACATGCGTCTCCAGCCAGCTCGGTCCCTAGCTAGCTGTCTCCAGTTTCGCACGCCAAGTTGGTTGAGGTCCTCACCCACCTGAGTGCGCCACCTGAGTCGAGGTCTTCCTCTACTGCGCCGTCCCTCGGGATTGGATTCGAAGACCTTCCGGGCTGGAGCGTTGATGTCCATTCGCTCTACATGACCCAGCCATCTAAGCCGTTGGACTTTTATTCTGCTAACTAGGTCAGTGTCGCTGTACAGCCCGTACAGTTCGTCGTTATATCTTCTCCTCCATTCTCCATCTATACGTACGGGACCAAAAATCACCCGAAGAATTTTTCTCTCGAAGCATCCTAAGACGTTCTCATCTTTCTTTGACAGGGTCCAGGCCTCAGCGCCATAAATGAGAACCGGGATGATGAGTGTCTTATAGATGGTGATTTTAGATGCTTGAGAGAGGACTTTACTTTTCAATTGCCTTCTAAGTCCAAAGAAGCAGCGATTTGCAAGAGTTATTCTTCGCTTGATTTCAGCGCTGGTGTCGTTGCCTGTGTTTATAGCGGTGCCTAGGTAGACAAAGTCCTTAACTACCTCGAAGTTATAGCTGTTCATGGTGACGTTTTGTCCAAGACGTCGTTGTTCAATGTCCTTTTTTGATGACAGCATATACTTGGTCTTGCCCTCATTAACCACTAAACCCATCTTCTTCGCTTCCGTCGCAATGCTCAAAAACGCTCCACTGACATCACGCTTTGATCTTCCAATTATGTCAATATCATCTGCGTATCCGAGTAATTGGATGGACCTTTGGAAGGTTGTGCCTCTAGTGTTGACGGTTGAGTTTTGCACAATTCTTTCCGGAACGATGTTGAAGAAGTCGCATGAAAGTACATCGCCTTGTCTAAAACCTTTTTTGACATCAAATGCATCGGTGAGATCTTTTACGACCTTGATGGAGCAGCGTGCATTCTCCATCGTCATTCTGCACAAACGGATAAGCTTGACAGGGATGCCAAAACTAGACATTGCTCTGTAGAGCTCTTCCCTATGGATGCTGTCATACGCGGCTTTAAAATCGATAAAGAGATGGTGGGTATCGATTTGAAGCTCCTGGGTTTTTTCCAAGATCTGCCGTAATGTGAATATTTGGTCGATAGTGGACTTTCCTGGTCTGAAGCCACACTGATAAGGACCTATCAGGTTGTTGACGAACGGCTTCAGACGTTCACATAGTACGGCAGAAAGGATCTTATATGCAATGTTAAGGAGACTGATACCTCTGTAGTTGGCGCAATTTAAAGGGTCTCCTTTTTTATGTATCGGACAAACTATGCTGAGATTCCACTTATCGGGCATGCTTTCTTCCGACCATATTTTGCAGATGAGTTGGTGCATGCTCTCTACCAAGTCATCGCCTGCTGCTTTAAATAGTTCGGCAGCTATGCCGTCAGCTCCAGCAGCTTTGTTTGACTTCAGTATAGATATAGCTATCTTCACTTCGTCGAAGTCGGGTAGGCGGAATTGTTGATCTGCGTCGCCTAAGTTGAGTGGTTCTACCTCCCTTACAGCGGGATTCGGTTCGTCATCGCCGTTATATAATTTGGAGAAGTGGTCTTTCCATATTCTCAACATAGACTGCGGTTCTATACTACGATGTTCCCCTGATTGTCTTTACAGGCTTCGGTTCGTGGCTGGTATCCTTGTGAGTTTTTTTTTCCCTTTTGGTAAAATTTACGAACCTCATTCCTGTTGTAACATCCCTCTATCTCCTCGATCGCGCGCTTCTCGTGTTCTCTTTTTTTCCATCTAAGAAGCCGGTGTTCCTCTCTCCTCCTCTGCTCGTAGAGCTCGCGAACAGCTCTGGTCCTTCTGTGCAGCGCCGTTTTGTATGCCTCTTGCTTCGCTGCGTGCGCTTGCCGGCATTCGTCGTCAAACCAGGGGTTTCGCTGTTGTGGACGTGTGAAACCTAGCACTTCAGAGGCGGCATCTCTGATGGCTGCAAGGTAATGTTGCCACTGGTTTTCAATGCTTAATGCATGCAGCAGAGGACTCCTTAAGAGGTTACTAGAGACTCGATCGGAAAAGGACATGGCAGTCTCTTGCGATTGTAGCCGTCTAACGTCGAAACTTCTCACAGTACTTCCTTGTTTTGGCTTGGACCGGGATATCCGTAGCCGTACCTTGGCTACAACGAGGTAGTGGTCCGAGTCAATGTTGGCCCCTCGGAAAGTTCGGATATCCTGTATACTGGAGAAGCATCCAGGTTGCGCAAAATCCTCTCCAAAAATCCAATCATGCCAAGCTGCTTGAAAAACGCCTCTGGCCTCTGGACCAATTCAAGCGAAGAATCGCTCAACTTGTTACTAGACGTTCACTTTCCTGGTAGCTCTAATATTATTAATAACATTGTACCAAATAGTTGTGACAATACACTACATCCCCCACAAGGTCTAGTCACTAGGCAAAACTCAAATGGGCTATTAACAGCTTTAAGTCATATAAATCTGCAGGTCCGGATGGTATAATTCCAGCTGAACTGCAAGAAAATGCAAGTTTTCTAATACCCATCCTAGAAAACATCTTCAAGGGATGCCTTAAATTGGCATACATCCCGATGTCTTGGAGACAAGTTAAAGTCGTTTTTATTCCAAAAGCTGGAAAATCCAGCCACGTTAACCCTAAAGACCTAAGACCTATCAGCTTATCATCATTCCTTCTCAAAACCTTTGAACGTTTGATCGATATCCACTTAAGGGCAAGAATGATAAGTCCCTCCTTTCAAAGGCTCAACACGCCTACAACAAAGGAAAATCAATTGAAACGGCTTTACACAGTATAGTACGTACAATTGAATATTCCCTCCATCATAAAGAGTACACCTTAGTTGCCTTCTTAGATATAGAAGGTGCATTTAACAATGTCGACACATCTGCAATTGCACGTGTATTGACATCTCTGAAGGTAGATAAGTCGATCAGCGAATTGATTAATCAGATGCTGATAAGTAGGATTATCAATTCAAAACTGGGCGATTTTACTGCACAAAGGGGTGTCAGCAGAGGTACGCCACAAGGTGGTGTCCTATCCCCTCTCCTCTGGAACTTAGTAATAAATGAATTACTAATTACTCTAGAAAGAGAGGGATACAGAATGTTTGCTTATGCTGACGATGTTGCTATTGCAGTAACGGGTAAACATCCCAATATACTAAAAGAACTCTTACAAAACGCTTTAAATAAGCTCACCAGATGGGCAAATCGGTGTGGACTAGGCGTTAACCCACAAAAAACCGACCTTGTCCTCTTCACAAGGAAATACAAAGTCCCACTCATTGACCCTCCCCTCATAAACGGTGTACCACTTAAATTCTCTGAACAAGCAAAATACTTGGGTCTCATTTTGGATAAGAAAATAAGTTGGAAACCTAATATTCAAGAGAGAATAAAAAAGGCCACAGTAGGCCTGTTCTCCTGTAAAAAGGCCATTGGTAATAAATGGGGCCTACAGCCCCGCATTACACACTGTCTATATATCTCGGTCATAAGGCCGATCCTTACTTATGGAGTAACGGTATGGTGGACGGCGCTAGATACAGCGACAAATCGCGATAAACTCAGCAAAGTCCAACGAACAGCCTGCCTGTGTATGGGAGGAGCACTTCGCTCTACCCCCTCCGCCACACTAGATGTTCTGTTCCATCTAATACCGCTGGACATTTTCAGAAAGCAAACGGCCGCTAATACTGCCATACGGCTTCAAGCCTCCTCTCTGTGGATCAATAATGGAATTGGCCACACCACTATTCTGAACTCGTTCAGAACTATAAACAGTAATATTGACTACACCATACCCCATCCTCAGTTTAATAACTATAGCTTCAAAGTGACTATACCTCCCAGGTCTTCTTGGGAGAATACATCATTTTTGAACGATGGTCCTATAAACTTTTATACAGACGGATCAAAAACGGAGGATGGGGTTGGTGGAGGCGTATACTCAGATAGACTAAACTTAAGTCTCTCCTTTCGTCTACCCGATCATTGTAGCGTGTTCCAAGCTGAAATCCTGGCTATAAAAGAAGTCCTATCCTGGCTTAGAGAAAACGTTATATCAACTAATGATATACGCATCTTCTCGGATAGCCAAGCTGCGTTAAAGTCCCTAGACTCTGTCTCCACAAATTCACTAACAGCCCTAAATTGTCGATCATCTCTTACGGAGATGGCTACACAGTTGAACATTCACCTTTTCTGGGTGCCGGGCCATAGAGACATTCCAGGAAATTGCAAAGCTGACGAATTTGCAAAAAGCGGAACAACTTTACCTCTGCTGGCTCACAATGCTAGCATAGGTATCCCCTTAGCTACATGTAAACTCATGCTAAAGCAAAATACCATAGAGAAAACAAACTTCAGGTGGAATAACACCACCACCTGGGTATCGACTAAACTAATTTGGCCTAATCTTAGCGCCAGGCGCTCAAAACAATTAATCTCTCTGAGTAGATTGCACATTAGCTACGTTACAGGTGTCCTGACTGGGCACTGCTTAATAGGAAGGCATGCTATTCGACTTGGAGCCCCTGCAAATGATTTTTGTAGGAGTTGCATGGACGAAGAAGAAGAGGAGACAATCTCTCATCTTCTGTGCACATGCCCTGCCTTATCACAAAGACGTAGAATCCACCTTGGAGACTACTACTTTAACGATACCAGCGATCTAAAAAATTCAGACATTACTTGTCTCCTACGCTTCATTCGAAGCTCCAATTGGTTCAACGAGTTAAGCTGATCAACTGATCCATGTGGTATCACAACGGACCATATTTTGGTCTAAGTGTGTTGGACTTCCCAACCAACAGCCACTTTAACCTAACCTAGTAAAGTTTTTTGTAGGTTTTTATTTTTTGTAGAAAAACTTTCAATTTTAGATTCGATTTTTCTCAAAATTTTGCCAGATGTCGAAAACTTTATTCTTTAATTGATTTGATTTTGGCAAAAATATAATAGTTTGGTATCACGTCCCAATTTATAATATAAAATTTATGTCGCTAGCGTTATTGGTTAACGCTAGCGACTCAGAACGACACCGGAGACAAATCGCTTTTCCCTAATATTAAGTGCAATGTTTTAGATCCCTTTGATCATATTTGGAAAATAGGAGAAACTCAATTTTTATCTATGAGTCAATGTGTCCACAATCAAAATATACAACCATTTAATTTCTCTACCTTATTTTCAACGATTCTCTAAGATTATATTTGTTTATAAACTCACAACTGTAATATTTCGTACCAATAATTGTCTTCTAATCAAATTAAGTATCTAAAACCAGTTTCATTCACACCAACAAACGCCAACGTGTACAGCCTTCGTAGATTGAATTTTTCCTCCTTTTTATTTTTATTCTTGCTGAATATTTCCTAACGAGTTGTCATCCGCTACGCTGCTGGCACTGTTTATACAGTGCATGAATTTCTTGAATCAATGTCTTACCTACTGGTAATCAGAGTCGGATTATTTATAAGGAATTCATATTGGGCTCCACATTTTTTGACCTCCAAAAGCCGATTTCTTGTTAATATTTACTTACATATATATAACGAGTGTTTGTTTTTAGAGGTTTAGAACTTTAAGTTGACAACACTATTTTAACTGAAGGCCATTTTGTCAGCTGTCAATTGACGCCTGAACAAAGCTTCGTAGATTCTTTGAATTAGCCCAACACATTTTTGAATTGTCGTCAATTTCAATTTTCAGCAAATTTTGTTTAAAGATGAAGCTCACTTTTGGTTGAATTAATACGTCAATAAACAAAACTGCTGTATTTAAAGTGACGATGATCCTCAAGTGTATGTTGAGACAACATTAAATATAAAAAACTGACTGTTTGGTTTGCTTCATGGGTTAGGTTAGCTTAGGCTAAAGTGCTTCATGGGTTAGTGGAATAATTAATACGTACTTGGTGGAAAACAAAGCTGGTCAGAACTTTGCAGTCAATTGTGACCCTATATCCCATTATTATACTGACTTTTTCGTTCATAAATTGAACAAGCATGTTGGGCAGGAGCTGTTTTTTTCAAAAAGATGGCGCAACATGTTAAAAGCTTGTGCCACCACTGATCCAGATTAAATCATATGACAAAAGTAATATTTAAATTATTAAGCCAAAAGATTTATTTTTCAAATTAAGTAAAATTTCATGTTACTATATTAACAATTCGTGTTTGTTTTATTTAATTTCAAAGTTCTATACCTCTTAAAAAAATAGCCTTTATATCAAAAAGTCATAACATTTAATTCAATTTTAAAACAATACAATTCTAGTTCTATGAGCATAATTCTTTTTAATTCAATTTTAAAACAATACAATTCTAGTTCCATGAGCATAATTTTTTGACGAATTGAAAAAAATATCGTATGCACACATTTATAATTAGTCAAAGGACATCTTTGGAATATATATACGAGCATAAGGGGTGATGTTTTCGAGAAAACTCGCTAAGCAAGACTCTACATTATCTTGCTTTTCCGGGGCTGGCTAATTTTGTGGGGTTTTATAGTCTTAGCACACATGAGTTAGTATTTGTGCAATATTTTGAATTTATTAATCTTATTGTTCATTTAACTTTTATTTATTAAAAAATGATTTTCTGGATATGGTTTTTGTTTATAAAAAAATGTGTTCGTTTTTAAATTTCTTTGATGTACATATGTCAACGTTTTTTGCACGGTTTTATAATATTATTATAACACTGCAGTTAAAACTTAAAACATCAAACACCAAGACGGGAATCAATTTTAGAAGACCAAGTGCGACGCGAGGCGAGTCTGACTTTTTTCGATTTTGACGAAATCAAAACAAGTCTAGCAAGAGTTTCGTAGGTTCCCCTGCTGGCCCTAATAATATAAATCGAAAATTTAATTAAATCAGAAAGTCTGTGTGTAGAAACTTGGGGGTGCATATTTTTTTTATAAAACTCAGGCAAAAATACAATAAAATCAATCAAATAATGTACTATTGATTATAAATTGAATATTTTTTTTATTATAAGCTAAATTGTTATAATAACAAATAAACTTATTACGTATAGGTAATTTTGTTTCAGCATTTATATATAATTACTCAAAAAAGAATACCATGTAAAGAAAGAAGTAATTCCGGTCCTGTTAGGTGGTTATTTTTCTATACTTTCGTGCTTTTTTGGGAAAAATGATGTCATCGATGTAGTTTTGATGCCGCATCCAAAAATATATTATATACATCAAGAAGAAAACCGTCAATAACATAATAATATGAATAAAACAACTACACACAAGTATTCGCGAACCTTAAAACAACTACCTGGCCAACTTTTACTTTACTTAAATTTTGTTGATATTGTTTCGTATAGCATCACTTTAATAGTGTAGCCCAGGGGCACACTCGTCAGTAGCTGAATTAAAGAGCTTAGGCCAAACAACTCAACCACCTATAAACCTGCTAAACAATGCTCCCGAAAACAAGTAGTTCTTGTTGCTTGTTGTGGTTTTTTTCACAGATAAGAAACATCTCTCCGTTGGGCTTTTGAACCTGATTGTTTGGTCCAAAAAGTAATTGACCTAAATGTTAAGCAAAATTTGCAAAAAAAAATACCATATTCTGTGATTGTTTTTGTTGTAAATTATTTATTTATTATAATTATGTTGGCAATTTTGTTTTCATAGACACGCGATTTAAATTAAAAATATGATTCTTTCCATACCTACTCACTATTTGTTAACATTGAATCAAATAGGAATATTATTAAATATGCGGTGCTTAGAGTCTGTGTACCTATAAAATCGAGACGTGAACATGAAAATTTGACAGGACAAATGATCCCAGTTTTTATTTTGAATTTCCTAAATTATATTTATCAACAATTACAGATCCAATTTTATGCAATCGACCTGGCTTATAACGTATTTTGTGTCAAAAGTTAAAATTTGAAATTTATCAACTGTTTGACCTGACATGTATCATTTCACAATAATTGTAGCCAATGGTTTTTGATGAATATTTTAATAACCGAAAATGGTTTTTTTGTAACAAAATATGATTTAAAATTAGAATTTTAAGATTGAGCTTAAAAAAGAGGCTGTGATGCGACCCACACTGATAACTTCCCATCCCATCTGTCGATTTGTCTTGCTTAAAACTTTAACAAAATATTCATAACAATATTTCGTGTGAAATAAATAATTTGTCAATATCTTTCTTTATTCTTCTAATACATACTTTAGTCGAAAACCATTTCTTATCAGTTTTGTGTTGTTTTTGTAGGTTTTCGTCTTTTCTTAAAAAATTTGTCAGTTGAATTATTATAAAAAAAATAAAAATTACCAACAATATTTTGCATATGAAATGGAATTTTGAAAACAATATTTTTTATAAGATAACATTTATTAATTAATTAATTAATTAATAATATCTCAAAGTCTTAAAAAGATATTTGAGTCGAAAATCAATTTTTGCCAACTTTTAGTAATTTTTTTTAGGTTTGTATTTTTTTTAAATGTCAATGACAACAGTATTTTTTTAATAAGATGAAATTAATTGAAGCCAATATCTTAAATTATTGAAAAGATATTTGATTCAAAAATCATTTTTTAACAACTTTTAGTACTGTTTTTTTAGGTTTTTATTTTTTATAGAAAAAACTGTCAATTTGATTATTCTCAAAATTTTACCAGATGTCCACAATGTTATTCTTCGTTGCATAAAATGTTGGAGATAAAATCATTTTTTGTTAGTAAAATATTCGAGCTGACAATTATTTTTTTTGATTTATAAGAAACCCGTTAGTTGGATTTTTTTCCAAAAATATGCTTGTTTGGTATAACGTTACAATATATAATATAAAATTTAATTCAAGTCGCTAACGTTATTGGTTCGTGGGATATTTTGGGTTAACCAACCTCTTTTTTTAAATTCCTATGGTAAAAAAACACCCGCTCAATTTTTTTGAGAGTTCTTTCTGCATTATTATCTGTATAACAAAATTTATTTGAAGTCGCTATCTCTATTGCTTCTTGAACTATGGACGACGAAAAAAACTTCCCGAACTGGAACTGTTTTCATAAAGAACTCTGGTTCTAAATAATCTACACCAACTACATTTGCTTAGTAAACTTTAAGTCAAGTTTGAAAAAAATTCTTTCAGAAGTCAAAACTGCAAGTTGAGAGAATTGTAGACTATATGTATTGCAAAGTGTGCCTCAATAACGAAAGTTTGTTTATTTGCTTTTATCCAATCAATTATTTTAAATCTAAGTTACATTATTGTTTAATTTTAAAACTCTGTTAAAGTTTTGAAAACTCGACGAACCATAGAAAAATATGAAATAATACTTTTTATTTTACTTAATTAAAATGTGAACAATAGTGTTTTTAAAATATGATTCCGTACGTGTGGTTATAACTGCGATCATTATCAGATTGTTAGCTTCACAATGACTAAAAGCGACTTTTTTAACAACATTGTAAGCTTGAAAATTACATTTTATTACATCTGATTTACCATAAAAGTGAGATTCTAGTTGTTGGTTACGTTTTTTACCATATAATCAATTTCTGAATATCAACTGCTAAAAACGTCAACATTTTATTTATTAATATTAATGAACTCTACAGGTTATTATGCATGTGGCTTGCAATGAAAGAAACCTATTATGTCATTACACCTCCATTCATATGTTTAAATCACTTGCTTTGCTTCATCTTTTTGAATTTATGTTTTATTCGGTTATTTACTCCAAAAAATAGAACAATTTAGTACACATCCTTATAATCTGAAATATGAACACAATACTTAAATCTAAAGCCGTGCGTTCTCAGTTGAATTAAAAATTTTGCATTCAAGTTATGAAAATGAACAGAAAACAACAACAATTTCTGAAACATATTCAGATAAACAATAACCTAAATAGCGAGTGGAATTTAGAATACATTAATTCGTATTCCATCAGAAAAACACGGCTATAAATCGATTAAACAAATGGGAAAGTATGTGCCTTTTCTGGTTTGTCCGAAGCCTTAAAAAAACTGGTTTTAATTACGTTTAGTATTTTTGGGAGTATACTTATATGTATGTATGTACATTGTACAAAAACAACACCATAAGCAATGGTTTAATTTTTCCTTTTTATTATTTGTATGTATATACATATATAAGAAAAAATATGAGAACAATATTGTACTTCCTAATGTGAGATTATAATAATAAGTTTATAATATTTTCAATAAAAACAAAATAACTAAAATATTGCAGAAACCTTTGGTAGTAAATATAAGTTCAACCATACAATGACGCTGCTTCTTGTCAATAATTAATAAATCCAATTAGTTTACAAAAAACCATTTCCAGGACAATGTATAAATTTGACAAGAAAATATTTGTTTTATAAACATATGTAGATATGTAGTTTTGTTTTGAGTTGTTTTGACAACGGAGTGAACAAAATAGAGAACGTTTTCTATGAAGGTATTTAAGTTAATTTAATTTGTGACGTTTGAAGCGGCCATAGCAAAAAGTTACATAATTTTGAACGAAATCTATTAAAGTTGAAGTAATAAAATATTCATTAATTTATTTCGACCAACGACCAAAATTTTTGGGTCTTCTACGAATAAACTTGGGACTGGAACTAACTTAAGATGTTTATAAGGAGTTGAATCCAGCTTTACGCTGAGACTCTAATGAACTCGCACTAAAATAATATGTGTTTTTTTTTTAATAAAAGCTCAATATATCAAACGTGTACGAAGACAAACTTTTGGACGTCATAGTCAATATAAATTCGTTATAAACTTTGTTTTATTTTTATATAGGTATGTACATATTAATTTATTCAACAAAAACTTGTTATGAATAAAACAAAATTAATATTCTCTAATAAATGAAAGATAGATGCCTTGATTTTTGGTTAAATGTTACTTTATTAATAAAAGTAAATAGCTTGGCTATCTAAAAGGAAAAGTTAAAAAGAATAATGCAAGTTGAATAGTTACAGCGTAAGTGCACCTGTTGTTATTTAACCCAACGAAAAATTGTATACTAGTCAAAGTTAATTTACATTTAGATATAAGCATTACTCTATAGAGAAATAAATTTTCAACTAAAACTCACCTCTTTATCGATAATATCTTACAGCAAAACGTATCTGTAATATTTCTTGAAATAAATTTATTTCGTTTGAACAAACAAAATTGAACTTTAAAAAAATTTCAATTAACACTTGTACTTATTATAAGGAAGAATTATTATCAACGACATAAAAAAGTTTTTTATCTTGAGTAACTGATGCGTTTTGAAGTAGTTACTGCACTTAACAGATATGTAGTATAAACAAAGTCGACCAGTTACAATTAGTAAATAAGAGAATGCAAGGCAAACGAGAAGAAAAATTAAAATTTTAACTTTTTATTTCGACTGGTCACTTAAGGGAAAGGAAAAAGGAACTGATCGTATAAATTCTTTAAAACTTCGTGTATGATTGAACGACCGATTCATGTACGAAGGTAAGGCGATATTCGTTTTCGAATTTATAATAATTATTATTCTATTCTTTATAGATCTAGTGCGGCAAAAATAGAAGACACATCGAATTCTTACAGTAAACGCGACCACGTTCAATATGAGACTGCGCGCAACCCAATATAGAAAAGCTTAACCCTCGCCCTCGAATATACATAGATTCAACTTTCAGTTTAGTTATTTTTTGTATCTAAACTTTTTATTTCGCGAAGACTGCTTCTATGTATGAAACAAATACCATCCTATTTGATCAGTAGCGGATCTAGGAGATACTAAAGTGGCCAAAGCCCATTCATAACCATTTTTTTTTAATCAAATCAGTTCTTTTTAATACATACCTATGTACACTTTAAATGGTTGTGAAGTCCAAGCCCTTCGTAAAATATTTTACATAAATGTACAAAGTTTTTTTTTTGCAAAATTCATGCATTCATTAAAATCCATAAATGTACAGAACCCTTTTAAGGTTTTTTTTTCTCAAAATATTACTTAATGTTGTTGCTTTTATTATTTCAATTGGCAGTTATACAAAATTATATTAAATTAAAGTATAAGTACGATTATTTTGAATATTTTTGCCACCACTAGCAAATGTTAGATACGCTACTGCATTTGAGCTGCTCTTTACTAATTGGAATTCCAATCTTTTAAGCAAAAGCACAAGAAGTGCAGTGAGTGTCGTCTTCAACCGCGGGGCTTAGTTTAAGGTATTTTTTTTTTGGTTTAGTTATAATATTAAAACATTTTTAATATTATACTAGAATCAAACTAGAACAAGTTAAGCATATGTTTAACGGTTACTTTTTTTTCGTAAACTTTTACATCTATAATATAAAAATGTGTTGGTAAGCGCATAACTCAACAACGCCTGGACCAATTTGGCCAATTCTTTTTTTAAAATGTTCGTTGAAGTTTAAGGATGGTTTTTACGGCGAGAAAAATTCAAATAATTGCCGGAAAAACCATAAAAACAGCCCTTTTCTTTTTCCCATACAAATGTTTTCTAACTAGAACGTAGTCAATTTGAGCTTTATTGCTATTGTATAAAGTTCATACAATGGCAAAGGTTTTGCAACAATGTAAATTGATTGTTTGGGATGAATGTACGATGGCACAGAACCTTTAAGGATCTACGAAGCAATAATAACAGATTTGGTGATGCAATGATTTTATTAGCAGGAGATTTTCGTTAAACATTGCCAGCGATTCCACGATCAACGGCAGCTGATGAAATCAATGCATGTCTAAAGTCCTCCAATTTGTGGAAACACGTCAAAGTACTTCATTTAAGCGAGAATATGCGTGTCGAGTTGCAAAATGACCAATCTGGAAACATATTCTCTAAACAACTCATTGACATTGATAATGGCAAATTTCCTATGGACATGTACCTATCCTCAAATTGTTTGTCAGTTAACGCAATCAAAAGATGAACTTATTCAGAAGGTGTTTCCAGATGTTTCTCAAAATTACAGAAACCATAATTGGTTGAGCGAACGAGTTATATTGGCTCCAAAAAACATAGATGTAAATGAATTAAATTTCAAAATTCAAGAACAAATTACAGGCGAATCGAGGATATATAAATCAGTTGATTCGGCTACTAACCAAGATGATGTAGTCAACTATCCACCGGAATTTTTAAACTAGCTGGATTGGCCAGGATTGCCACCTCAAAATCTTCAATTAAAAGTTGGATTAATAGTTATAATGTTGTGAAATATCAACCAACAGCGTCTTTGCAACAATACACGGTTAGCGATAAAAAACTACTAAAAAACGTGATAGAAGCAACTTTACTCATAGGAGTATAAGTATAAAGTAGAAGATGTTCTCATACCGCGCATCCCAATGATTCCAACTGATGTGCCATTTGAGTTTAAACGACTACAGTTTCCAGTGCGGCTTGCACTGGACACATGGTCAATTGTATGTTGCCTGTTCCCGTGTTGGAAACCCATCAGATTTGTTTGTCTATGCGTCAAGTAATCAAACAAAAAACATCGTATATCACAAAGCACTACAATTATAATAAAACTGATTTCTCTTAATAATTATGATTCACATGATTAACAATAAAGCGATTACTTACTTTTAAATCCTTATATATGTTTCATTTAATTATTTTTTATTCACAACGCCCTATCACCAGGGCGACGGACGGTTCTGTTCAGGAGAATTTTCAGTCACGACTATAAAATACGTAGGAACAAGAAACTGCCACATTACAAATTTTTATGACAGGACGAAGTCTGTCGGGTCCGCTAGTTATTTATAAATAAGAGAAATGGGACGTTTAGTTGATGTTTGGTAAGTAAATTGGTTTGACGAAAAATTAACAATATTTTTTAAAAAAAGTACAATTTAAGTACACATATCAATTTTTTAATTTTGTAGTATCTAGTATTGTTTGAGTAGATTTTGATTTATGTGTATTTTAGAAAATAGTGTATACTTTCAATTAGTTGGAACTATAGCAGCACGAAGCAACTAACATTTGTTTAAACAAACGCCTAGATTTCGGTTTTTACTATCGTTTAAATCCAATCGGTACGTTCAATGATTAAAGATTCAAATTGCAGGAACAAATTTGCTGCGTTCCTTTAATTCTTTGACCGTTAGGTTGACTATCGTTGGTCGTTCATTATGTCCAATGTTGATGAAGTTATTTTGAAAATGGTTCTTAAAAGCAATTAATAATTATAAACCACGTACCAATGTATTTTCAACAATAGCATTATAAAGCAATAGAGTATATTCATTTAATCTTATACATTTTGAAAATTAAATGGTTGAAAAACAAAAGATAAGGTAATAAATTGTTTGACTGACTGTACTGAACACATGAACAAAACAAAAAGTGAACAAGAGAGAGAGAGGATTCCATCCCAATTGGGTCGGCTAGCATATAGCAATTCTGAGATCACTGAAGCTGTTTCACCTTTAAGCTAAACTGGTTACATTTAAGCCACCGCCGCGGCATTGTCTTAGTGTACCTGTGTGGTCAGCGGCTCATACCTCAGACGAAGACGAATTTTGCGAGCAAGTGCGCAATTTTAAGCTTTTTTTGTTTCTCAAATAAAATAAAATAAAATAAAATTGCCGCATATGTGTGGAGGAGTGAGGTAAGCAAAGCAGGTGTCGTTTGCGTAGGTAGAAACTTTGAGCTTTTTTGTGTTACATTATCTCCTCGAATTTCTTAAGCTGTGAGTAGTATCTGTTAAGCTAAGTGTAAGAATCGTATAACCTACACTTTGCAGATAGTTCATTGAAATTGGCTTCATTGATGAGAACTGACTTGAAATCTTACAAAAAGCCAATTCGAAATTCTGTTTAATTTAATCAATAGATTTTAAATATTTATAAAATACAATACAAAAATTATTTGAAGCATTAACACAAAGTTTAAGATTAAACGCTATAGATCTTACAGTGCGTAGTAGGTATACATAGATGTAACAAAAGTCGGCCAACTCACAATAAATGATCCAATATGTTTGAAGGGTATTGGGAGAGCTTGTGTCGTTAGACGTACTTCCTTTATGTATCACCATGATTATTAGAAACAGAATAAAGTGTAGAACTATGAAATTAATATCGTATACGGTGGGTTTCTTTAACATGCACGTTACAAGGTGACCAAGTTAAATATCTATAGTCTTATATTCCATAAATAGTGGAGTAGTGAATCTAGAAGATTTAGTTTTAAGCTCCGTAAGAAAAAAACCATTAAAAAAAAAAATAATAAATTACTATCAAATTAAAATATTTAATATTTAAGGAATATATTTTGTATGTATGTGTCACAAAGGATACATAGATATTGTTGCTTAAATAGAAGCCTTTTTATTGATTAATTGATTGTAAGGTTATTTCTTACATTGTGCGCTTTTTAAGGCAATGGAAGAAATTTCATGGGAAACTAGTCTCTGAGATTTTTTATGTGAATGAAAACAATTTGTTGTTATTGTTATACATAGGTATTGTAATTGGAATTAATGTGTTGTTCTGCATCAATTGTACTTGTAAATGGCCTAGTGATTTACAACTCTCAACCATTCCCGTGTGAGAGACATTTAAAGGATGGAGGGGACCTACAGTT
Organism: Eupeodes latifasciatus; assembly: GCA_920104205.1. Classification (NCBI taxonomy): domain Eukaryota; kingdom Metazoa; phylum Arthropoda; class Insecta; order Diptera; family Syrphidae; genus Eupeodes; species Eupeodes latifasciatus. The sequence continues at coordinate 71,971,771 of OV049925.1, forward strand.
TTTCTGCTTAATCCCGAACTGCTTATTTGAGAAAGCACTTTAGATGACAAGAATTATTCTTAGAATATTTGTTAATTACAAAACAGGTATGTAAGCAGGCCAAGGCTTGAAACCCCATCCCGACAACCCACTATCAAGTGCCGATTGAATCCACCAAAACTGGTTCTCCTGCTTTACCCTATCAATGCGGTCCCGTTGGGATACAGCCCTACTGAACCGAAGGAGCTCTTCTCCGTCTTGTGCCATGGATGGCGCCCCGATTGTAAAGGAGTCGCCTATCCACGGTTCTCCGTCTGACGTGGTAGATTAGCGGAACTGCTATCTACCCTGTATCAGACCGCATCTATCTGAAAAGAGGAATGCCTCTGATGGAATGAAGTTGCTCAAGCGTACACTGTCAAATTCAAATTGTTGGTCGAAGAGATAGCTCTCTCAATGAGACCTCAAACGAGTTTAATGACGAAATTGTCAATTCTGTTGATTCGAGCCCCGTTGTATAGGACCTCGTTTGAATAGTAATGAACGTAAGAAGATTCGACTGTTCGATGTAAATGTCGTACACACTGCCGCTTGAATATCCGACACTTCTCCATCTGGGAAAAGGCAACATTGAACCGCAAAGGACAACCATAAACGATCATCGGCCGTATGAGGGCCATGTAGCAAATTACCTTCACTATAAGGTCAAGTCGACTGCTGTAAAACAGCCGTTTCCTCAGACCTAAGGCTCCTCTGGCCCTGGTCAGAGCAGCATTTATATGTCTGTCGAAATACAAATACTGATCTAACCATATACCTAGGTACTCCAATACACTTTTGGTGGTTAATCGCTGCACGTTCTAATAACCTCGACCTTTCGGGCCGTTCTGTACGCAATTAGATCGTCGGCGTATGCAATTGCCTTAGTTAGACTACCTCAGATCGCTGGTGTAAATGCTGAAGAAAATCGGCGAATTCACCGCTCCTTGTTGCATACCATTTTTAATTTGGAATGTTGTGGTAGAAGTTACATTTTCATTTTTGACAGCAAACTTTCTACCGCAAAGCATATCATAGTGCATGTACAACAATGGTTTGCTAAGGCCAAGCCCGCTTAGTTTTAGATAAAGACCCTCTAACCATACGATGCCGAAAGTCCTTTCCAAAACAACGAGAACATCCCCTGTGCATTGTTTTTTTGATTTATTCCATTGGATATCACATACAAGTTTAGACGCAGCATGGATTGTGTCATGAACCGCCTTGAACCCGAACTCTACTTAAACAAGCATGGCTTGCCAAAGTCTAATGCAAATAAATACAAATGAAAAAACAATTGCGAATTGTTAACTTCATAGTGGAGGTTATTATAATTGGTCCCATTCGACAAGAATTACAAATTTTGTATCGAAGGTCCCTAGAATCGTTTTTAGACAGATGAAGAAGAGCTATTAACTAAGCTAGAAAGGCCCTTGCTCACCCAAAACATTCCCTGTATAACATAACATTGCCAATGAAATTATTAGTTCAGAAACAAATAAACGTAAAACTCTATATATCTGCACTTGTTAAAGTATAAATGATTAAAGTTCAACCAAATAGTTTGTTTGAACCTGGCCTGCTTGGAAACGCAACTTGCTTAAAATTAACGTAAAATTTGAAATGAGGCAATAGGCAGGCAATAAGGAAGGGATTTACGATTGAGGATAGGTTAGGAGCGCGGAGGATTCATCGACCACCACATAAGGTTAGGCCAGAACTAGGATGGGATGAGGGGGTATGGGAGTGGTGACAGAATGCCCACTACGAAGGCAGGAAACAGGACAACCTAAACACCCCCACCAGACACAGAACTACCGACATACTACGACCGACACACCATCACCAGACAATCACCAGACAACACGACATTCACGCTCGACCTGACACACCTCGAGAACGCTGCGGCTGTTGTTGCAGCATGGCCGTACCCACCCAACCTGGAGTTCGACTGGCCTCTTCTTTCGAACTCACCTCAGTAGACGGTGAAGCTGAAATTACGTTATATGACCCGGTTCACTGAAGAGCATTTCCAGCCCTACAGCACCTTCTCTGAAAATTGTAATCAGCACTCCATCGATAGTAACTATGTACTGAACGCCAAAAGTTGATAAAATAAAAAAACGCAACAAATCGACTACACCGTAACGTGACTTACATTTTATTTATCATATATGTATGTACATACAGAACTTTATACTTATACATATAACAACTAAAATTGGAAAATACAAAATGATGATGGAATGCAAATTAGAAAATTAGAAAATTTGGAATAATTTAAATTTAAATGCAAAAAAAAAACGAAATTTCTCCTTGGTAGTATATATATGTACCTAGTGCACCTAATACAAAAAAAAACAAAAAAAACAGGGACTTTCTCCGTATGGAGGAGACTTAAGTTCCCTTGTTCTCCCCGGAAATCTATGCCGTCTTCCTTTTATGAAGCGGCTGTATAAATTCCTCTTTTATCCTACCTACCAAGAGCTCTTTATAGGTAGCTAAGGGGACGCAAAAGGTTGCTTCTACCTCGACAGGGAGGGGCCTGGGGAACCTTCGCCGCCGCCCCGACGAACTCTACCCGTAATTCTTACTCGACACAAAAAAAAAAAATAACGACGCGCTCTACATATACATTATGTATACCGATAAAAGGAGTTACAAAATAGAGACGTTATTAATTTGAATATTTTTTTTTCTGATGTCACGTTACTAAATTTTTCTTTGTTATATTTTGAACAGATATATGTATATTTATAGGCAACGGCCTAGTCACTGATACAGCATCGCTTCCCATCGATCACCGAAATCAAGCATCAGTGAGCGTGGTTAGTACTCAGATGGGGGACCGTCTCGAAACCTACCGCGTGCTGTTGTCATGTGTTCTTTCTTTCTGTTGTTCTTTCTCGTCTGTCCTTCTGTCTTGTATTAATGTCTTGTGTTGTTATCACCTTAGTCTAGTCGCTCAAGGTGCTGTGTTCTCTACTCTGTACATTTATGTGCTGAGTAGTGTGTAATGTAATGTAATGAATTGTATATATATATGTATATATATATGTATATATATAAATATATCTATATACATATATGTATATAAGTGAATCCTGGAATCGATTCGCCCGGAACCGAATCCTTTTCTTCTATTTCCACCGGATTGGCGTTAATTATAACGAGACCGTACGAATACATATATGTATATATATACATACATATATCGTCACCCCAGTATTGGAGTGATACATTTGCATTTTTGTCATTTTTGAGTTAGGAATGCTATAATAAAGACGAAAAGGAGATCTTTCTTTTCGTGTAATTAAATCTATCCTATCTTTATTACTGCCAAAGGAATCAGTGTTACAAATGAGCTATGTATATGCACTTTTGGAAATAAATGGTCAGTATTGGTCTGCCACATAGGCCTTTGTATGAGGAGGTCATATTTTTGTATGAACTTTTCTGAAATTTCTTAAATATTTTAAATGACCTATACATACAATACATGGTTTCCAACCCCAGTGGAAAGTTGTTGGGGGCAGCAAACGAGAGAGGGGGGGAGAGGTGCGTCCACTAAGGCACCTCTCCTTATCCAGACGGCAGCGGAGGAATCCCCGAGATGGAATCAACGGTGGCGTCTACAGTTCCAGTAAGGCTGAACTACTTAGTGAACACCTTATAGGGCTTCTACGACTTATTCGGAGCACAGGCCTATAAGAAGCGGTTTATCCGGCTCCCCGTCCTTGGAGTTATACTAAGGATCTGGCCCTCCAGGTTGGGGGTTGTGCCGTCAGGGTGACTTCCTGACCACTTAAAAATCTTATAGTTGCGAAGCACCAACAAGCCTCGGATACGGACGGATTTACTGCTGACAACCAACGCAAACGAATTAAGGACAACGAACTTCGGATATGCACGTGGAATGTTAGGTCCCTTAACAGACCACGTGCAGCCGAAGAATTAGCGGAGGCCCTAGACTGCTATAAAGCAGACATCACCGCCATCCAGGAAATACGATGGGATGGGCCGGGCAAAAAGAGGATGAAAAACTGCGATATCTACTATGGTGTGGTGACTGCTACCGAGAAAACCAACAGCGCTTATTTGGATGCGGCTTCGTCATTGGAGCCAGACTTAGGCAACAATGTCTTAAGCTATAGGTGCATCAACGAGCGCCTCATGACCATCCGCATCAAGGCTAAATTCGGCAACATTAGCCTGATATGCGCGCACGCCCCCACAGATGAGAAGGATGACAACACCAAAGATATGTTCTTCGAGCTCTTAGACAAAACATACGAGCAGTGTCCTAGCTACGATATTAAAATTGTCCTGGGCGATTTTAATGCCAAGCTAGGAAGGGAAGACATCTTTGGTGGAATAATCGGGAAAAACAGCCTGCACGACAGCACTTCCGACAACGGATTCAGGCTCATAGATTTTGCTGCGGGGCGAAACGTCATGGTAGCCAGTACGCGTTTTCCACACCTCAACATCCACAAAGGAACTTGGAGATCTCCAGATCAATCTACCGTCAACCAGATTGACCATATTGCAATCGACGTCAGACACGCTTCCAGCATCATGGATGTCCGAACTTTCCGAGGAGCTAACATCGACTCGGACCACTACCTTGTTGTAGCCAAGGCAGCACTTCGGGTTTCCAGGCCCAAGGCAAAACAGGGAGATGTTGGGAGAAGGTACAACGTCGAACGGCTACAATCGCAAGAGATCGCCAAATCCTTCTCCGACCGAGTTACAAGTAACCTCTCTCGAAATTCTGTGCCGCCAACACAATGTATAGAAAACCAGTGGCAACATTGCCAAGACGCACTCAGAGAAGCCGCCTCTGACGTGCTGGGTTTCAAGCAACCACCAACAAGGAACCCCTGGTTTGATGAGGAATGTCGGCAGGCAAATGCAGCCAAACAACAGGCACGCAAGGCGGCGGCGCTGCATAAAAGGACGAGAGTTGCTCATGAGCTCTATGAGCAGAAGAGGCGAGAGGAACACCAACTTCTCAGAAGGAAAAAGAGAGAGCATGAGAAGCGTGCGGTCGAAGATGTTGAGAGGTTTAAAAGCAGGAATGAAGTTCGAAAGTTTTATGAACAGGTGAAACGAAATTCACAAGTACATAAACCTAGAACCGAAGGCTGCAAAAACGAAAGTGGAAACATCATAGTGGAACCGCAGTCAATGCTGAGGATATGGAAGGACCACTTCTGCAGACTGTATAACGGCGACGACGAACCGAATTCCACTGTCAGGCAGGATGATCCATTCAACATAGACGACGAAAGCCAACAATCCCGTCCTCCCGACTTAGACGAAGTAAAGATTGTCATATCTAAGCTGAAGTCTAATAAAGCCGCTGGAGCGAATGGCTTGAATGCCGAGCTCTTTAAAGCAGCTGGAGATAACTTGGTTAGGAGCATGCACCAACTTATCTGTAAGATATGGTCGGAAGAAAGCATGCCCGATGAATGGAACCTCAGTATTGTTTGCCCGATCCTGAAAAAAAGGAGACCCTTTAAACTGCACCAATTATAGAGGAATCAGTCTACTTAACATCGTCTACAAAATCTTCTCTGCCGTAATATGTGATAGTCTAAAGCCCATCGTCAACAACCTGATAGGTCCTTATCAGTGTGGTTTTAGACCAGGAAAGTCTACAGTCGATCTAATATTCACATTAAGGCAGATCCTGGAAAAAACCCAAGAACACCAAATCGACACCCACCATCTTTTCATCGATTTCAAGGCCGCATATGACAGCATCTACAGGGACGAGCTGTATAGAGCCATGTCTAGTTTTGGCATCCCTGCCAAACTCTTCCGTTTGTGCAGGATGAACATGGAGAATTCACGCTGCTCCATAAAGGTTGGAAAGAACTTAACAGAACCTTTCGATGTAAAAAAAGGTTTTAGACAAGGTGATGCGCTGTCATGTGATTTTTTTAACATCGTACTTGAAAGAATAGTGGAAAGCTCACACGTCAACACCAGAGGCACTATCTTTCAAAAGTCTGTCCAATTACTAGCATATGCTGATGACATTGACATAATCGGAAGAACTCAGCGTGATGTCAATGGGGCTTTTGTGAGTATTGAGGCAGAAATGGGTTTAACGGTTAATGAGGGCAAAACAAAGTACATGCTGTCATCAAGAAAGGACCTACATACAACACCGACGTCTTGGTCAAAACGTCACCATCGACAGACGTAACTTTGATCAAACGAAGAATAACTCTTGCTAACCGCTGTTTCTTTGGGTTAAGAAAGCAATTGAGTGGAAAAATTCTCTCTCGAAGGACCAAAGTGTCGCTATATAAGACCCTTATCAACCCCGTCCTGCTATACGGTGCAGAAGCATGGACTTTGACTAAAGCGGATGAAAGCACCTTGGGTCGATTCGAGAGAAAGATTCTTCGTGTGATCTACGGTCCCGTATGCATCGAAGGGGAGTGGAGGAAAAGATGGAACGACGAGCTGTACGGGCTGTACAGCGACGTAGACTTAGCCAGAAGGGTAAAAGTCCAACGACTAAGATGGCTAGGTCACGTAGAGCGCATGGAAACCAATGCTCCGGCCCGGAAAGTCTTCGAATCCACATCCCACAGGACAGCGCAGTAGAGGAAGACCGCGAATCAGGTGGCGTGCACAAGTGGAAGGTGACCTCACCCAACTCGGAGCGCGAAACTGGAGACATCTAGCTAGGGACCGAGCTAGATGGAGAAGTTTGTTGGGTGAGGCCCTAGTTCACACAGGACTGTAGCGCCACCTTAAGTAAGTAAGTATACATACAATTGAACTTTTTTGCCAAACGCAAATTCCGTGCTTAAATGATTTATACATACAATTCTTACTCGAAAGTGCTTCATATGCATACTAATTTTTCAGTGTTTAAATGATATCTACATACAAACCAAAGTCCAAATAAAATTTTCACGTATTAAAAATGATTTCAGTGCATAAGTGATACATACTATACAATCGGTTTAATATGCCTTGTAGGCAGTTACTGTTGTTCAGTATTTAAATGATACATACATAAAATTCATTTCTTAAATGCCTCAAAGCTCAAACGCTTTGTAGTTGGCAGTATCTAAGTGACACAAACATACAGAGTTGTTTGTTTTAGTACGTCTAACGGTTCTATTCAAAAGAACACTGAACCAAATTTGGTAGTGATATTGATGAAAAAGCAAGTAGATTTGAAGAAAGGGTGATCAATATACGGTCAACACCTCCTATCCGTCAATTTGACGAATATATTGTTAGATTCAAGAAGTTCCGTCATTTCGAAGAAATGATTAAAATTTTTCGTTACGCAGTAAAATCTACAAAATTTTGTCAAATTGACTAATATTCATCATTGTTTCATGAAATTTAGTGAATAATAATTCTAAAATTTAACTAATAATTCTTCATTATAACTTACCCATTTCTTTATAATAAAGAAACTTTCTTCCAATTGACGGGTCAAGCTTTTTAAGTTAATGAATATTTAGTCATTTTAACGGTTTTATTTCTTTAAATTGAAGAAAAGTTGTTATTTTAACCTCCTTGTTTCTTCAATATAAAGCATTATATTCTTCAAATTAATGATTTTTTTTTTTGAATTTTTTGAACAACAACAACATTTTGTTTTAATTTAACGCTAATTTGCTTTAAAGTAGAAAATATTTTTCTACTTTAAACAAATTTATTTCCTGAAAAATAATTTTCCTGATTACTGTATTATTTATATAAATATTTAAAAGGTATCCTAAAAATGTAAGTTAGTAGCCATACAATCTAAATAAGTAAAACAGACAAACAAATAGTTTTTTTTCTTAAATACAAGAATATGTTTATATTTTATTCTCTTATGTATGTACTTACATATTATTATATATAATATACTGAACTTAAGATTTATTGAACTTATTTATGAGTGAGTTTACTTTTGGATGCTGCTTATCATAACTAGTTTCAATTTTATAAAAAAAGTTTTGAATAAAGGCCCAAACCAAACTTGAACCAGTAGGGTATTCCAAATTAAATAAATTAAAAATTTTGAAACACAGATCGATTGCTAAAATAATTGAATTTTGTTTGAACTTCATACCATCGAAAAATACAACGATGTCCTTAGGATCCAAAATTGTTCCAGTAACAATGAATCTCCGGAGAATCTCTTCGTCGCATGCCGCTACAGTTGATCCAACTAAAAGAAAGCTAGCTTGGGAGTCCCGAATAGAAAAACGAGTAATGGCCTTCTGTGATCCACTGATGCCAGTGATGAGTTAGCTGTTGGTGTAAGAAGGCTGTGAATTAAATAAAAAATGCCACAGGCACGTCCATCTGAAAAAAAAAAATATAACTTAAAGGTGGGTCTAAAGAAATTCGAAAATTGGTTAATTTAATCTTTTATGTCAAACTACTCAATGATTAAAAGTAAACTTACTTTCGGGTAAAATTTTTCCATTATTCATCATTTCGCTTAAGGTCTGGCGACTAGTTGGATCCTTTATTTCGTCTTCAAAAATGGGTATAATTTTTGCAGAAAAATCATCATATTTTAATAATAAACTCTCAGCTTTAGGATATAGGTGTTTGAAATCCATATTGATCTGAAAGAAATTATATAAGTGCATTATTATCAGGTGTACTCATCAACGCATTTTAGTGACTGCAATGCTTAAGGTTACAATGCCTCGAAACGCGAAAATGTTTTTATATTGTTTCTTGTTTTAGCTCTTAAAAATACAATTAAAATAAACTTACCAATTTAAAGCCCATCGGGTTCTTATACTGCTTCCATTTTGCTAGGATATCCACTGTTGATTCGGCTTTTGTGATCTCAACTAGTCTAAAGTTTTTTGAAGCATCCCAATGCCTTTCCATTTCCGCCCAAGTACAATTGTCCCTTATAATTTCTTCAATGTGCTCGGAAACATCGGATTCTGGTTCATCTAAATTGACCACATCACGAGGAAAAAATTCTGTTTTGAATATTATCTCTCTTACCAAGGTTAAAAACTCGTTTGTGCGGTGCTCCTGGAGACAATGCTGAGTAAGATCTTTTTTGTAAAATACCACTCTTATAATATTTATCATAGATCTTCCCCTGAGGCTTTTTACCGCTTTGTTTGGTATAATAATACCCCTAAAAATGTGGTAGTATATATCTAAATGGATTCATATTATCATTGAAAATGGATTTATTCAATTACTTACATGTTTATTTGAGGTATTTATTTCCAAAAATTTTGTATTTTTATCCGTATTTATTTATGAATTAATTTTAAATTTTCCAAGACGCGATTGAACTTTTCGGCACAACTTCACTAACAAAAATAAAACTTATCACTTAATAAACAGTTAACGGCAAAATATTGGTCAAACTTCTTCAAATTGAATAATTTCTTTAATCGGAAGAAAATATTTTCCTCCATTTGAAAAACTTTCTTCAATTTGAAGAAAATGGAACGAAAAATGCGAATAATTATGAAAATTCTTCGATTTGAGGAAAATTTCATCAATTTGAATAAAGCACATTCCGACATTTGAATAAATTTATTCAATTTGAAGAAAAATCTATGGAAAATCCGTTAGTTTGCAGTAATTATTTTGTTTGCAAAAGATTTCATATTTGTAGGCATATAAGTTATCGCTAACATATTGAGGAATATTCTTCAAGTTGATAAATTTTGTCAACATGAAGAAATCAGTTATTAGGTACCTATCGGAGATTTGAGCCAGTCAACGATTTCTGATTGTCAAAATGAAAAAAAATTGTTCGGTTGAATAAAATACTAAATCTATTAGCAGTTGAAGAAATTTTTGTGATTTGAATATTTAATATTCATTATGACGAAAATTTTTATGAAATATTGTGGATTTGAATAAATTATTCTTCAAAAGTTAACAAAATATTTCCGCCAATATGACCTACCCGATTTGGTTCAGTGAAGTGTATAACTTTTCTTAGTGACACACAACACATGGATACAATTTGTGCCAAAAGTCCTATTACAGTCAAATTTATCATAATCACCATGAATCAATTTCATAGTAATAGTGCACACAATCCTGGTCTGAAACCGGTTTCACTTTTTGGGTGCATTTCGATGTACATATATTTTTGCAATACAACAATAGGCATAGAATAGAACATAGTTTAGTTTGCGCATGGTTGGTAATACAGATTAAACAATAACATAACACGAATATTTACATACATTGCATCCCAGACGAGTGAAGAAAGAATGTCGATATCATGAGTAATGCGGGTAGCGATAGGTAAAAATGTATTATTTTGTTCATATTATCTTCTGTTTTTACTCATTTAACGTTGCGGTTTTTACTGAAGGTCATCCTCTCCTGCGGAAGAAGTTTCTGAGGAGGTTTTATGTGCGTTAAAAGATGTATTTCCTTGCAAAGGCAAAAATGTCTTATATGGTAATTCGAGAATTATAGCGAGTTTGTTGACCCTAGTGCATTATAACTTTTTAACTAATTATCATAGATAAAGATTCGTGTCTTGATCCTTTAATCGGAAACGAAATTGATATGGACCCAGAGGAGAAACAAAAATTTGAAGAATTCGTACTCGACATACAAACAAACATTGCATCCGTTACAAGGATTTTAAACACGGAACTGATTACACTAATTAAGAATTGTCCAGTTGAGTCGGAAGGCTTATGTTATATGAAGAGGTTGTATTATTGAATAATCGTAGCTAACTAGTACATCTGATTTGCGTGTATCAATTTTAGTTATAGTACGGAGAATGCTTTTGAAGACTTTGAATCTGATGATTCTGTGAAAGACCCGAACTATATTTTTGAAGAAAAGTCGAATTGCCACAACGAATCTCAACAGTCCGATAATGATGCTCCAGCTGCAAAAAAAAAATAAAAAAATAGAGCTTTAAAATCTCCGTATTTTGAACCAGAAAGAAGTGTGTCTCATTCCCAACAAGATCTGTTACCATCCACATCATCATACCAGGAAACTGCAGCTACTCCTCTCGATGTTCAAGCAACAAACAATGAAAATACGCCACCATCGCGCAAACGCAAAATACTTAAAGCAAATGGGAAGTGCAACGTACGGAAACAAAATCGTCAAAAAGGTAAGGCTTATACTGATTACAAAGGGGTGGTACGACCTGCAAAAACTTTGAAGTCGATTGATTGTAAATCATGTGTATTTTTGTGCAACACAAAATTTGACAACGAAGAAAGGCAACAGATACATAATGCATTTTGGAGTCTGGATGATAAGTCGAAAAATGTTTTCTATGCCCAATTTACAAGGAAGGACCCTGTAAAACGAAAATCAAAGAAAACTCCTTTAAAAAAACGCGATTATAGCTTTCAATATTTCTTTTCATATGCGGACGAGCTGGTTCGGGTTTGTAAAAATTTTTTTTTGAGTACACTTAATATCAGTGCTAAACGGATTCAATGGTTTTATAAAAACAAACTAGATGAAGTAACAGGTATTCCTCGAAGTACCAGGAAGGGAAAACATATCAAGAAAAAAATACCAGAACATAAAATTGAGGAAATAAAGCAGCACATAGAGAGCTTTCCTCGAGTAGAATCTCACTACTGCAGAGCAACCACAAAAAAAGGATATCTGGGTTCTAATTTAAATATTTCAAAAATGTATAACCTATACAAAGAAAGTTGTGAAGGAATACCTGTTAAAAAGTACTCTAAAATTTTCAACGAAAGTTTTAACTTAGCCTTTCATATGCCTAAGAAGGATCAATGCGATCTGTGCACTGTGCTCGGAACTAAAAAATAAAGGCAATTTATCAGAAATAGAAGCAGAAAAACTCAGGGTCCATGAACAGAATAAACTTTTGGCAAAAAATGAAAGAGATTTAGATAGAAAAAACAAAGTTGTTTCTACTGCGATAATAACGTATGACCTTGAAAATGTGTTTGCATTACCCAAAGCTGAGTGTTATCGCCATCTATTCGTCAATTTCATAAAACTTGTACATTCAATTGCACTTTGAACGTCACCCTTGCTAAGGCGCCTGAACACACTCATTTCATGTTTTTATTTTAAGTGGAAAGCCTGCCAAAACTTCTCTGGCGGACTTTTGTAAGTAACCGCCATTTATTGTGACGACGCTTAGCAAGGAGGACGTAAAAAGCGTAAGTAGAATAGTTTAGTTTTTTTTAGTTTTTTTTATTTCATTTTATATCAAGAAGCAGCCATCGGAATTCAAGAAAAAAAAATTAGCTTGGTGAGTTTTTTTTTTTCCTGATTGAATTTGGTTTTGGGCAGGGTAATTCTTGGTGTGATAGTCTCGAAAGCAGAAGGGTTATATAGGGCTAGAAATTTATTATAAATTGTTGTTAAGATGCCGAAAAGATCAAAAGATGCTTCTAAGACAGTAGATTTAGGTACTCAGGGTGGCGAAAGCGAAGAGGACAAAGAACATGACCTCACTATTATGCCTGTAGCTTCGTCCATGAATTCCAAACTGGAAGAAATAACGAAGCAATTAAATTTCTTGCAAAATGAATTGGCGAGACTAAATACAATAACTACAGTCGCTTCTAGTGTTGATTCTGCGAACACTGAATCCAATAGCGGTGCTCGAGGGAACGGTAACGACTCAGTAACTTTAGCGGCTGCTTTGAGTGACCTGAGCCGTACGTTGTCTAACACCAGACCAGAACAGGGAAAGAAATTGTACGATCTTCCTGAGTTTGATGGCCAGCCAGAGGACTGGCCTATGTTCAATGAGTCATTTAATATCACGACAGGCGAGTACAACTACAGCAATCAACAGAATCTTATGCGTCTCCAAAGGGCGTTGAAGGGTAAGGCAAAAGAAGTAGTTGAGTGTTTGCTCATTCACAGCAGCAAAGTAGGACAAATAATGGATACTTTGGGTACGCAGTTTGGTAGAGCTGAGCTGCTAGTTAAAAGTCAAATGGCCAAACCTAGAAGTATCCCGTCTATACCAGAGAATTGTTTGGTACAGATACTTCCGTTCGCAGTCAAGGTTCAGAACCTTTCGTCATTTTTGAAAGCTGCAAAGTGTAGTCATCATTTGTCCAACCCAATGCTGATGGACGAGTTATTGTTAAAGTTACCTGTTGAGCGAAGGTTAGAATGGGCACGATACGTTGGTAATATTTCTAAGATTCCGACAGTGGAACATTTTAGTGAATGGCTGCAGATATTGGCAAAAGAGATTAGGGTAGCTTGTTCTGATTTAGGTGAACCAATGAGCCAAAATGTGGTAAGGCGAGATAAATCAACTCGGTTTTTTTTGGCCAATCAGGTTGGTAACAGGGAAAGTGTTCAATGCAGAGTTTTTTCGGGTAGGCATGACATTTTAAAATGCGAACGTTTCTTAAAAATGAACTATGGTCAGCGATGGCGATTTGCTCGGCAAGGTAAATTGTGCTTTAACTGCCTTGATGTGGGGCATCAGACAAATACGTGCACTAAGGTCCATGAATGTAACCAAGCAAATTGTGCGCGAAATTCATAAGCTTTTGCATGGGAATGAGAATAGGGCACAGGGTCAACAGGTTTCCTCTGAACCGAGGCAATTGTTCACAGGTACAGCTCTTCATTTTCAAAACAAGAGACTTCTTTTCAAAATACTACCAGTTAAATTGTGTGGAAATGGAAAGGACGTGGAAACCTTTGCATTTATTGATGAAGGATCGTCAATATCATTAATGAATAAAAATTTAGCAGATCGCCTTGGGCTGAAGGGACCTGAAGAGACTTTGGCTATGCAATGGTTTACAAACAACACCATAACAGAACCATCCACAAGGGTTAGTGTGAAAATTTCCGGAGTGCGACTGGTAACAAAACCTTTGAAATGAGGAACGTGAGAACAGCAACGAATCTTCGACTGCCTACACAAACCATAGAAGTCAACGACCTGCGTACGAGTTGTCGTTTTCCAAAGAATCTTCCAATCGATGAATACACAGCTGCAACACCGGAGCTACTTATTGGTCTCGACAATATTCATTTAGGAGTTTCACGTAAAATCATCGCTGATGGCTGGAAGGGACCAGCTGTGGTTTCTACAAAACTTGGTTGGGTGGTGTATGGCAGTACCGATAAACGCTCGGACATCAGTAGACCCATGTACTTCGCCAAGATTGGTAACCTAGATGGACTGGACGAAATGGTAATGAGTTATATTGCCAATGATAATCTTTCGAGATCTTTCGAGGAGGTTGAGTCGATCGACATGACTCAAGCTAAGGAAATACTAGCACGAACAACAAAAAGAATAGGTATACGGTTCGAAACGGGATTGTTGTGGAGAAGCGATGAAGTTAGTCTACCGCCAAGTAAACAAATGGCTGAGAAAAGATTCTTTACACTGGAAAAGAAGTTTCAGCGAAATGAAGAGTTTCACCGTGAATACCCGCGACTTATTGACAGTTATGAGAGGAAGGGATATTGCCGAAGGCTAAGCTCTATTGAGGCGCAGAAAAGTGATGAACGCACTTGGTATTTGCCACATTTCGGAGTTGTCAACCCGAATAAACCTGGTAAGCTGCGAATTGTTTTTGATGCTGCACCCGAGGTAAATGGAATTTCTCTCAATTCAATGCTGCTTAGTGTTCCAGATGGATGTCAACCCTTGACAGGAGTCCTGATGAAGTTTAGGCAAAGGCGAATTTGAATTTGTGCAGACATAGTCGAAATGTTTCACCAGGTGAAAATTCGAGTGGATGATCAGATGGCACAGCGGTTCTTGTGGCGTTCTTGTGCCGAAGAGTCAATAAGGGAGTATGTCATGACATCAATGACTTTCGGAGCTACATGTTCACCGTGCTCGGCACAGTTTGTAAAGAACAAGAACGCAGAAGAATTTAGAGACAAGTTTCCAGCTGCAGTGGATGCAATCATAAACAATCACTATGTAGATGACTTCGTGCATTGTTTTACGTCTGAGTCAGAAGCTAAGGATGTTTCTAAGGAGATTGTTTGGATCCAAAAGCAGGCAGGCTTTGATCTTAAGCGATTTGTATCAAATTCAAAAGTAGTTGCTCAGGAATTAGGCGAACCGGAACAAAATACTTCTGTTCTGAGTTTCGACAAAGAAGATGCAGAACATTATAGGAAGGTTCTTGGCTTATATTGGGATACGAACGAAGACGTTTTGAAATTTGTGATGGCCTTTGGAAAAATAGATCCAGTTCTGCTAAGCGGCGGAAGGAGAACAACGAAACGTGAAATGTTAAGCATTTCAATGTCAGTTTTCGACCCGTTTGGATTCGCTGCTGAGTATTCACTTATAGTTAAATTGGCTCTTCAGTCTGTATGGCGTGAACGTGTAGGCTGGGACGATGAGATCCTTGATGAAGCCAACAACTTGTGGGACATATGGATTCGCAGCTTAAGTGATATACAAGAAATTAAAGTCCCTCGGTGCTACAGTAGTGAATTTACTTCCAAACCAGTTGAGCTTCATATATTCGCAGATGCCAGCGAACAGGCCTTTGCAGCGGTTGCCTACTGGAGAATTCTGGAAGAGGACGGAAGAGTGCAAGTTGCGTTTGTAGCAGGAAAGACCAAATGTGCGCCGTTGAAAGCAACATCAATACCGCGACTCGAACTTCAATCAGCTGTACTTGCCACACGATTAAGGCAAATGATCTTGCAAAGCCACGATGTCCCGCCGCTAAGAGTGGTGATGTGGAGTGACGCCAGTACTGTTTTGACATGGATACGTTCTGATCACCGACGTTATAAGCCGTACGTAGCGCACCGTGTAAGTGAAATTTTGGGTGGCAGCAAGACTGATGAATGGAAGTGGCTTCCAAGTTCATCCAACCCAGCGGATTTTGGCACTCGGGTAAAAAATGGAAAACGTGAATCCTTCTGGCTTAAAGCCCTGATTTTTTGGAAGACGAAGAGTCAAAGTGCCCCGAAATGAAGCACCACACAGAAACTACGGAGGAACTCCGAATAAAAGCAACGTGCCTATTTACTAACACTGAAGATTTTTTTAAAAGATTCTCATGCTTTCAAAGAATGAAAAGAGTTATTGGCTGGATGAAACGGTATCGAGAGAACTGCAGAATAAAGGAACCAGATCTGAGGGAAATAAACGGTAGTTTAAAAGTGTACGAGTTGCGAAAGGCAGAATTAGCAATATGTCGTGGTATCCAGATGGGTGTCTATATGAAGGAGTACGAACAGTTATTGGCGGGAAAACCAGTGGGACGCACTAGCAGTATTCGAAAGCTGAACCCGTTTTTGGATGATGATAGCGTGATACGAGTTGATGGCCGAATAAACTCAGCCTTTGCTGTTCCAATCTTTGTCCGTAATCCTATTATAATGCCACAGAAGGACCACGTCACGGATCTCATGGATTTTTACCATAAGTTATGGAAACATCAGAACCAGGCTACTACTATCAATGAGATACGACGTCGATTCTGGATACCACACATACGAACAGTTGTGAGACATGCCTCGAAAAGATGTCTGGATTGCAAAAAAGAACGAGCCAAAAGCCACACATTCCACTAATGGGACCAGCTGCCAGAGGACAGATTGACGCCGTTTGTAAAACCATTCACATATGTTGGACTAGATTATATGGGACCGTTTTTCGTTGTCACTGGGCGACGAACTGAAAAAAAATGGATCGCGTTGTTTACGGGCCTTACGATTCGAGCGGTGCATCTGGAAATAGTCAGATACCTAACCACTGATGCATGTTTGATGAGTATCCGTAATTTCATCAATCGACGCGGGATTCCAGTGCGCATCCGCTCAGACAATGCAACTTGTTTCGTATGAGCGGACAAGGAACTTAAACGACAGATCAACCAATGGAACCATGGACTTATTTCAGATACTCTTGCGAGCTCGAACATAGAATGGATCTTCAATTGCCCACTGAACCCTCATGCCGGCGGATGTTGGGAGCGTTTGGTGCGCAGTGTCAAGAGAGCAATGGGATGGGCGCTGTACCGTGAGAATCTTCAAGAACATAGTCTTTTTAGCTTGATGTGTGAAGCAGAGAACATAGTGAACTCTCGACCCCTAACTCATATTCCGCTAGACACACCCAATGATGAACCCTTAACCCCTAACCATTTTCTTTTAGGTGTACCAAACTCACAGCAAACCCCTCACCCTCGAGCCCAGGATTTGAGTTTGACGAGAAAGCAATGGCGCAAGGTGCAGCAAGCGCAACACCGTTTCTGGAATAAATGGTTGGCAGAGTATTTACCCGATTTATGCCGACGTACGAAGTGGTTTCAGCCACTCGAGCCCTTAGCTTTGGGTGACGTGGTCCTGAAATGCGACAGCAGCGTGCATCGATCGAGATGGCCTCTGGGAAGAGTTATCAGAGTATTCCCCGGCAAAGATTCTCAGGTGAGAGAGGTGTACTGAAGCGACCGGCGTGCCTACTGGCGAAGCTTGATGTTGGTGAATCCCGATGAGGGAGATTCACGGGGTCCGGGATGTTATCGCCATCTATTCGTCAATTTCATAAAACTTGTACATTCAATTACACTTTGAACGTCACCCTTGCTAAGGCGCCTGAACACACTCATTTCATGTTTTTATTTTAAATTGAAAGCCTACCAAAACTTCTCTGGCAGAATTTTGTAAGTAACCGCCATTTATTGTGACGACGCTTAGCAAGGAGGACGTAAAAAGTGTAAGTAGAATATATTTTGTATTTAAGTTTTTTAATAATAACTACATATATCGATTCAGGAAATAAAATTATTCTGTATTATAAATTCAACTTTAAGGAATTATATTATTTCGATTGCTCCGAAAGCGGCCGCCACACTGAGGTTTCCAGCTTTTATTATAAAAGAAAATTTGCAGTCTACAATTTAACCGGTCACTGCAATCTCAATAAAGTCACGTACTGCTGCATTTGGACCGAAGCACAGAGTGGTCGGTCTGGAAACGACCTCGCAAGCGCACTTTATAAAATACTACAAAGCGTCGTAGACGATCTTCCAGACGTTAAATTATTTTGTGGTCTGATAGTTGCGTTGCACAAAACAAAAACCGAGTCAACAGTACTATGCTCTTGAATTTTTTGCACAGGAACCCTCAAATTTTAAATATAATCCAAAAGTACTCGGAGCCGGGGCACTCCCAGCTACAAGAATTTGATAGTGTTCACAGTGCCATTGAAAGGCATTTGCGAGGTGTCTCACTTTACAGCCCACTTTCATTGGTTCAACAACTGCTCAAAATTAATTATGAAAAAGTGCAAAAAGTGCAAGATCATCACTTTTTTAACTTTGCTGCTGCATCAAAAAACATCATGCCACCATTCTGCAAATTAAAAATTTTGAAATATAGCTCAAATGACCTTTGTATAATAGAATATAAAAACAGTTTATCAAATAATGACGTTCCTTTTGAGAAAATTACTTTATTTAAAAAACCTAAGAATGGCCCAGCTTCTTCCATTTTTGTTTTAAAGCCGCTCTCATCCCAATGGTTGTTAACAGAAGAAAAAAAAAGATTTAAAATCAATGCTAAAGCACATGAGTGCGGTTGACGTGGCATATTAGAATGCCATTTTTGGAAAAAATCAAGCCTTAAAAGATGCTATTGCAAGTACACCTGAGTGTGAAATAGTCAAAGAAGTCACTCCAAGGAGAACAACACGTAAAATAAAAAGAAAGCAGTGATCAAAAGACCAAAAGTATTAATTTATTTTTATTTATTAATTAAAGGAAATAAATATTAACTATTGAAGTGTTATTTAGTTTACGTAGTTTTTTATGTTTTTAAATATCATTTATTTGTGTATATATTTTTTAAGACTGCTATGAATTAAAAATTGGATACAATGCTCATATTTGATGGTTTTTGGTCTCCCGTTGTGTTTCGATATAATATATATAAAATCAAAAAGATTTGTTTTTAAAGTTATTTTATTTTTATAAATAACAAAATTTAACTACAACATATAAATTATAAATAATTTTATTTTATTTTTTTTTTGCGACGCGTTTCGGAATTATTATTCCATCTTCGGGCGTTATTCGTGTTGACTCAACAATAACGCCCGAAGATGGAATAATAATTCCGAAACGCGTCGCAAAAAAAAAAAAAGTTATTTATAATTTATATGTTGTGGTTAAATTTTGTTATTTATATTAAAATAAAATAACTTTAAAAACAAACAATACTCATATTTTGGTTTATTTTGTTTTCTTTTCTTATCTTCTGAAGGACTAAATTAATTTATTATAATATACCAAAAAGCTGAAATATTGCATTTTTAGATCTCAGTTATGAACGAACGTAATTATTTTACGGCATTATTTTTCTTTGAAACGATAACTTGTTTCTTACATAAAAAAATAAGTTTAATAAAAAAAACGAAAAGAATAATTAAATAACAGTAGTTTAAAAAATGCTTTTATTTTAACTTTTGTATGAAAATGTGCCACATACGCATCGAAAAATTACAATCTCGTTCAATATTTAAATGCCACATAGGTCGGTCAAAAAGTGCCTCATATCATACAAATGTGCATTTTTTGAAAAAAAAAAATTCATGCCACATACATATGCAATTTCCTTTTTTTCAACTTGAGATTATAAAAAAACCAATTGACCGATTGAAACAAGAATTGAAGCGTTAAGTAGATCTTAATAGCCACTTAATTAATAAATTTCTTCAATGGCTATTTTACGAAAGGTTTTTGTTTTATTCGTATTCAAACTTAAAACGCCGTTTTCTCGAAACTACGTTTTTGTCGTTTAGATCACTCCAATACTGAGGTGACGATATTATGTAGATAACACTTATGTATATAAAAAATAGAGGTGAGATTGATTTTGGGGGCTAGTAATGTTACTTGTTGACCCGGTCTATCGACGGATCATTCCTTTGTTTAGCCCAACCTTCACAGCACCTTGGGACAGAGGATGAAATTCGCTTTCTATGGAACCGTCGCTCGTTCCTACGCCAACCACCGCGCCGGCCGCCAAATCTCAACCTCACTGTAAAACGTATTTTTTTCTAATTCGTTCCTAACATGATAAGTCTTAACTTAAAACTATAACTCACCCTCACTATCCTTTTAAAACCTTTTCTTTTCGTGGTATTATCTGCTTTCCGAAATTCTGCCTTGTCTGGACCCTTGCTTTAAAGCTCAATTTTCACTCCTATCTAATCCTTTCTTACTTTCCTCAACTTCCCCAATTCGCCTAAACTTTTCATTAAATATTTAATTTTGTATCTATTGTTGTTCTTTTCATTCCCAAAAACAGGCACGAGTACGATAACTTTGGCGCCAAGATATAATAACGGTTTTTGGTAGAGGTTCTTAATACAAGCATTTTTTACTATAGGAGGGGGGGTCTATCTCCCCCCGTTTAGGCGGGAGGGGCAATTTAAAAAAGTTATTATTTAAAATGGAAAAAAATAATTAAAAAATAACGGTGATACTTACAATTAAGTTGTATACCTACATTTTTTTAAAGCCAACATTCTGTTCTATTAGCCAGTTTTTATATCAAGTCTAGACTATGCGTAGAAAAATTTAATTTTAAACTCAAAATTTGAGTAAAAAAAGTTAAAAAAAAGGTTTAAAGTGTAACTTTTTCAATACTTCAAGATTATCTACCATTGTTTTTATTTCAGAATTTATTGCTCTTATTTGTTTTTGATCAAAAACTGAAAACTAGATGATTTTATGTCTTTTAGTTTTTGAGAAAATTGAAAATAAAAATTTAATTTTAAACTCAAAATTTGAGTAAAAAAAGTTAAAAAAAGGTTTAAAGTGTAACTTTTTCAATACTTCAAGATTATCTACCATTGTTTTTATTTCAGAATTTATTGCTCTTATTTGTTTTTGATCAAAAACTGAAAACTAGATGATTTTATGTCTTTTAGTTTTTGAGAAAATTGAAAACTACTACAACTACTATTTTAATTTAATTCTTTCTTTTTTGCTTGAGTGGTCTTATTTTGATAGTAATAATGGTATTTGCGTATGCGTAATGCGTGTTTGGGTGTATGCAACAGTAAGGTGTGCGCGAGTTTGGGTGTATGCAACAGTGGCATCCTGCAACCCCCCTGCTTGGGCACACTATAGGATTTGGGCTGGGTGCAAGTTGGAGTGCGTGCAAGGTGGGGAGGGTGCAAGGTGCGGTGGGTGCTAGATAGGGTGCATGCAAAGTTTCTTTTGCATTTAAATAAGCTGGATTTAAGAAAAATTAATTTACCCTAGGTATATCTTATCGATTATTACTATCAAAATAAGACTACGTTAATACAAGCAAGGAAAAAGTAATTTAATTAAAATATTTTGTTTTGGTAATTTTCAATTTTCTCAAGAACTAGAAGACATCAAGTCATCTAGTTTTCAGTTTTTGATCAAAAACAAATAAGAGCAATGAATTATAAAAAAAAAATAGTAGATAATCTGAAAGTTTTGAAAAATTACACTTTAAACCTTTTTTTTTAACTTTTTTTGCACAAATTTTGACTTTAAAACAATTTTTTTCAAAAACTATGCATAGTTTTGACTTGATTTAAAAACAAGCTAATAGACAAAAGTGTTGGCTTTAAAAAAAGGTATAATACTTATTTGTAAGTATTACCGTTATTTTTTAATTATTTTTTTCCATTTAATGTACATACTTTTTTAAACTGCCCCTACCGCCTAAACGGGGGGAGAAAGACCCCCCCTCCCATAGTAAAAAATGCTTTTTTTTAACTGTTCTATACAAATCCGTCATTAAACTTTGTCGCCAAAGTTATCGTACTCTCCCCCAAAAACATATATCCGTCGCACCTATAATTCCTTCGTCATCCTTTTCTACCATATTCTTAATCCCTATCCTTTCCTTCGGTCTCTTTTTCATGACATATGTCTATTTCGTCCCTAATTGTAAATATAACTACTTGTCATGTCAGTCGTTCAAAATAGAAGTTGCGTGCGCGCGCCGCGCCCGTGAAGATAAACAAACATAAAAACAAATCAATAAAAAAAAAACATAAAAGAACTAAATAAAAAATAACAAAAATCCATTTACGCTGGATGCAAACCAGAGTGCCCTAGGTAAGTTACTTCTCCTGCATATTCTGACCAGAACCATCGACCTGGGTCTTACCCAGTCCATGTTCCTGGTCAGCCTTCTAAATTTTCTTTCGGTTTTGCTGCAGCGTCCATTCCTTTTTTCAGATTCCTCCAGGGACAAATCTGGCCTATTGGTTCGCCATAACAAATTGTGTCTTTTAAATTCTACACCAAGAGATGATCAAAAACGTCAACCCTGACCATGTCTTTTTTCATATTCCTTACAATAGGCAATTAACAAGAGAAGATTTTTACAACGAAGCATCTGTACAATAATGAACTCAGTGATGGATTTACGCCTAGGCCCGTGAGGCCCGGGCCTAGGGCGGCATAATTTGAGGAGTGGCAAAATTTTTGAAATGCCAACATTTTAGAGGCGAAAAACAGTAAGGAGACAATCAATTTTAAAAATTGGTTCAGATTAGTTTTTATAAGAAATTGTTTATAGAATATATTATAATTCAATTCATTAATTTACTTCTTAATCTGCATGGGTAAGATGTCAATTTTGTAATAGATAAATTATATAGGCTTTATTGAGTAATGTTCTTTACTTTCTGTTCCTTTAGTGAGATTAATCTCACGGGTATTAAGCATTTCGAAATTACTAAAGCGGAATAACTTCTCAATTTGTTTTAAGTGTGAAATAAAAATACCGTAGATTTGCATGTATTGAATATCATTTTGATATTCATTCAAAAGTGTCAGAACATTTTTTGTTCATAAAAATAATTTTAATTCAGTATAAAGTACTACAACAAATTTCCAGTGAAGTGCAATCTGCTAAATATTTTGGTATAATTGTAGACTCTACGCCTGATATTGCACATGTTGATCAGCTTACTATAATTATCAGATATGTACGTGATAACGAAGAGATTGTTAAAAGGTTTCTAGAATTTCTACCAAATATCGGC
This sequence comes from Eupeodes latifasciatus, assembly GCA_920104205.1. Lineage (NCBI taxonomy): Eukaryota > Metazoa > Arthropoda > Insecta > Diptera > Syrphidae > Eupeodes > Eupeodes latifasciatus. The sequence goes on from OV049925.1 coordinate 71,994,794, forward strand.
CATAAAGCTAAAGATATTGAGGATGCTTTGTTAAAATCTCTCGAAAATAATGGTTTGGACATAATGAACTGTCGTAGTCAATCTTATGATAATGCAAGCAATATGTCAGGTATATATTCAGGCCTTCAGACACGAATCAAAACAAATAATCCTTTAGCAGATTACATTCCTTGTGCCGCTCATTCTTTAAATTTGGTAGGATCATGTGCAGTTGAATGGGTAACAGAAGCAGTCGACTTCTTTTTTACTTTGCAAGAACTATACAATTTCTTTACTATATCTACACATCGTTGGGAGATTTTAGTGCAGCGTACAAATTTGAGAGTTAAGAGTCTTTCTAAAACTCGTTGGTCTGCTCGACATGATGCATGTTACGCATTAGAAAAAGAGTGGTCTGCAATAATTGATGCACTGGAATTTATTGCCGAAAGCAGGGATGAGAAACCGACTATGCGATTTAGAAACAGCAATCCTAGTCATTGTTTGGAATGTAATTTTAGATCGTTTTAATGCTGCTAGTAAGAAGCTTCAAGAATCTCAAGCTGATTTATCATCCGTTGTTCAGATCTATAACTCTCTGGCTCCATTTCTTCAAGACATGAGAGACAGACAATTTTCTGATTTTGAAGAAAAAGCCAAAACACTATCTGGAGTTCACGATTATTATCGTTATGATACTCATCGCAAAAAAAAAACCAGAAGAATTCAGCCAGATGAGTCACGGGTAAGTGAAAGATCACCTTTTTCTGGACAAGAAATTTTTCGCACAAATGTTTATTACCCTATTCTAGACACTCTAAGTGTACAATTGGCGGGGCGTAAAAGTGCATATGAGCTTTACGAAAATTTTAATTTTTTTGATGATTTATCCGAAATAGATACAAACTAATTGAAAAATCTTGCCAATAAACTAGTTAGTAGGTATCGTGACGATTTGGAAGAGACGTTAGGCAATGAATGTATTCATTTACATTTTCAACTGAAAGATTCCTTAGCAAATACGGAAGATGAACGCTCTGCACAAAAAATATGCAATGTAATGCATTCACGGAGTCTTCGAGATGTTTATCCGAATGTGGACAGTGCTCTCCGTATTTTTTTGAGTATTCCGGCTACAAATTGTTCAGGAGAAAAATCTTTTCCCACTCTAAAACGCGTAAAAACCTATTTACGCGCAAGCATGGGCCAAGATAGACTTAATGCTCTTGCAATACTGTCAATTGAAGCTCAACTAGTCCAAGAAATTAATTATGACGATATAATCGACGTTTTTGCGCGGACCAAAGCCAGGAAAAAGAAATTTAAAAATTAATTAATATTGAAAAAAATATTTATGATTTCTCTGTTCAAAGTTTATAACTTATTTATCTGTCATGTTTATTATTTATATTTAAAAAATTATATTTCAATAAATAAAGTTATTTTAAAATAAAAATATTGGATAAAAATTAATGAAATTCAATTTATCAAAAAGGGCGGCGCATCGAACGGGGCCTAGGGCGGCAGCAAGGATAAATCCGTCACTGAATGAACTCCCATATTCGTGTGAAGCTTGTTAGGAAATTCTATCATTTCATCACATATGTATGTATTTGTAGAATGTCCTTTTTCCCACTTATATACATACATATTTATATGCAAACAATTATCTGCCATCCTTAACCCATCCGATCGTAATACGATACAAAGGATTAAAACTGCTTTAGATATGCACAATAAATATAAAACAAATATAATCTAAATAATTTTGTTTTAAACGATAAATTTATAAATTGAAAATCATTATTTTTTAAAATCACCGTGTTAAAATTTTTCAATAACTAAACCAAGTGTTTTAAAAGACGGCATCACTTAAGGTATTGCCTTATCTAAAAAAAAGTTTGTACCTTTTTTTTATAAATTATTTGAATAAATAAATAAATGAATTAAAATTTTAACACATTTTACATACGTTTTTTTTTTAAGTGAAAAGTAATGTTGGAAACAGATACAAAAAATGTCTATGAGCTGAACAAGTGAACACTTGGTATTTGGGCAGAATTGAATAAAATTCAATTTTTAAGTTCACCCCAAACCATTTTTCTTAAATAAAAAGCTAGAGGAAAGAGCTTTCTCCACTTTGTTTGGAATGTGGTAAGTTCATAGTTTTCCTCTTTGATGTTATATTTAACCTTTCATTGCGTTGTGACATCACAAAATTCAAAAACTTTTCCAAAAGGCGGAAGTGAAAAAGCTTTCCCATAGAATCAGTTGGCCCTGAGAAAGAACTAAGGGCGGTTGTTTGTGTTGCTACAAATCGCTTTAGGAAATAAGTCTTCGAGTTCGGTCAGTTTTATTTGTGATTTGCACGTCTTATCATCGTTTCGAGATGTAAAAAAAGTGTTAATTAAATTAGTAAACACAATACTGACAAAATAAAAGTCAATAATAAAAAAACAAAAGTGTCATCTGGTTGCTTTTGACATTTACTTCAATAGCCATAATACTCGTTTACGAAAGCTTTATTTACTTCTACATAAGCTATAGTCAAAATTACGTTGTACCTATGTATGTCCTCCTTTTTTGCAATGTGTTTTTAGTAAACATTTTTTGAAGTGCAAAGAGCTGAGCTAAGCACATTGTTTTGTAATAATACATATGTACATATGTATGTATTTTATTATACTTCTTAAGTGTAGTGTGTGCCTTCCAGGAGAAATACCATAATAATAAATGCTCAATGGCGCTAATCAGGTGTTGTTTTGAACCTGTGGAACTTCCGGAATTTTTTGATACATTTGCACAAAAATGTACAGACCCAGGCTGTAAGTTATTTATTGCTTTTAGAATGTGTTACAATAATTACATATGTACATACATACTCGTACATATGTATGTGTAGTATGTGATTTAAAACAAAAAGAGATTGCGATGCGATCCACACTGATATCTTGCCTTTGGTGCCCTATAAAATAATTATTTTATTGCTATAAGCCAAATTGTCATTTAAGGAGCTTGAAAAGTACCTATATGTAATCAATAATTTAAGTTCAAGCGGTTTTTGTAGAGACATTCGGAAAAAACTGCCAATTGTTTTTATTTGTGACATATAGGAAATATACGGTGAGTAGGTGGCTCAAAATCACCAAGGTTGCAAATTTCAAAACATTTTTATGACAAAAAAAAATTGCAATGATGATGAATTTTAGTTTATACTGTTGCAAAAATTGTATATATGGCGTTTTTCTTTTTTAGTTCAGAGCTGAGCTCTGAGCAGACTCTGAGCGAACAGAGTAGAGTAGAGTAGAGTTCTGAGCAGAGTCTGTTCAGAGCTCTCTGATTTAATTATGAAACAACTTGAGCACTAAACTGTCATGATTTGAAATGTCGTCTGTTTGAAGGCGTTTAAAAATTTTCTTTAATCAAATTAATTAAAAAAACAGTCATAGCGTTGGTCCCTTTGACGCCTGAAATAAATTTGATTCTAAAAAATGCTATATGCAATTAGTTTTTTCTAAAATATCTTTCCTTCTGCACTAGAGCGAGCAGCCTCTTCCGCCATTTTTATTGTTTTGACGATGATTTTTTTTTAATTTCCCGGCTTTCAGATATCAAATTGTTTGTGCTCAGCATTTTACTCCGTTTACTCTGTTATTTTATTCTGAGCTCACAGAGCGCGCTCTGAACATGTTCAGAACTAAAAAAGAAACACAATTATTTTTTTGACAGTTCGAGCTCTGCTCTGAACTAAAAAAGAAAAACGCCCATAAATAAACTTTGACAGGGCAGCGCACAGAATTGTATACTTTTTTAGTAATATTTTTTAGTACTTAATATCATACAGAAAACCATCAATTCGGGAACGTTTTCCTAAGTTTGATAAAATCAACAAAAACAAAACAAAACAAAGTAGGTACATAATTTAAGCTTTGTTTAATAACATGGGTATATTATGTATGTGTATTAAATAAGCAATAATGAAAACAATACATACAAAATCTTCTACAAGCAAAATACGTAAAAATCATGTCCGGGAACGTTCCCGAAATGACCGTTCCCGAAATGACGATTTCAAATAAGCGCGCGCTTTAATTATACGGCGGTCATCTTAAATGCGATCTGACTTTGTCAATAGGAAAATATTTGAGGTAATTTTAAAATTAAATTTAAATTAAAAATAAGTCAAGATTTAAGACATTAAATTGCTAGTGAAGCCAATTCTGCACCTTGGTGATTTTGAGCCAGGTATATTGCATTCGTTAAACTTTTCGAGCTTCAGATTTTAAATAAACATGACTTTAAGATGTTAGTAAAGTCGAAAGAAGTGTGTCGTTCATCTGTGTGTCCTTGCTCCTTCATTGTAAACTATTGTGTCGATTGCGTTATAAGCGTTTTTCAAAAGGCTACTGGGCGGTTTGTCTTAATATTTAATGATCAAAACAATAATAATTAATATCAAAATAAAACGCTCTAACGATTTTTATGAAAAAAATTAAATTTTAAAACTTATTTTGCAGGTATATTTTTAAATCATAAAATATAGCTTCAATTTTAAAACAGTCTTTTTGGATACAGTTCGTGCATTTTTTTCTTTTTTTATGGAAAGTTAAAAAAAAAATTATAAATTTAAATAAGATAAAGTAAAAAATCGCACATACATACATATTTTAAATATTATTATTTGTATAGCAAAATTTATTTTTAGTCTATGTCTCTGCTCCGTTGCTTCTCAAGACATAGCCGATAAAAAAGGTATCCCGAAAGTATACGGACGTACAGCCGAATGCACTTCCATTACTTTAAGAATGATTGATTTTGATTCTAGTGAGCTCAAAACGTAATATATGCCTTTGCATAATTTTCTATATGCAAAGTTAATTAGAATCATACAGATACGAGTCTTCAGCTTAAATATTAATTTGTATCCAATGAATTTGGGAACATCAATAGGGTTTTCCACGTCCCATGGATTGATCAAAATGTGCCGAAAGCATTGCCGCTTTCGGTGAGGGCGTTCAGGACAGTCCCAAGGAAATTTAGTGCGACTACAAGAGCTAAGCCTTTTACAGAAAACAGAACACAACTTAGCGAATTACTAAAGAAAAATAAGCTTATATTCTAAAGGTATGAAAAATACCTCCAATTCAAATTTGTTAGATATAATATGAACTTGCAAATAAGCAAATTTTAATAGGTCGAGCTGTTTAAGTGTGAGTATAAGACAATCCTAAAGGTCAAAAAACTCAAATTGATTGAAGAATATATTAAATACGTTAAACGCTAACGTAAAGTTTACAATATTTACTTAAGTCTACACTTAAAACTAACATAACTTCAACTGCTTAGCAACAAAAATTAAATTTAAAGCTTCCAGATTTTAGATTGGAATTTGTTAAATTTACTGATTAATTGATAAAGAGGACTGTTAGAAATAAATACTATACAAAATATTATGATAGAAGGAAGAAGTCCTGTCAATTCATAACAAGGGACGATTGCTGAAAGCAATCAAAGATTCGATGAACTTTTAAGCATAATAAAAATTGTATGAGGTACCAAAAGAACGAACATCTGTTGGAATTAAATTTGTTTTCAAGATAAAAAATACTAGTTCCAATGATATAGGAAAACAATTTCGGTCTCGTCTTGTCACATGTATTTTATCAAGTTATTAAGTTAACAACATTAACAACACGGTGCCGTGAAATAAGGCTAACTTTCAGCAGTGTCTGTTAGACTCTATTAAATTTATTTAATTTAAATCCAATTTAATCAATTAGGTTTAAATGCAAAAAAAAAACATTACATGCACCCAACGCAACGTCAAACCTACCCCAAATCCTACAGTGAGCCCAATCAGTGGTGTTTATACCGAACTGTTTGTGAGTTAGTGGGTACTCTACCTTTGGGAACAAATGTTTTGTCTTATTTCGCAAAATAATTTAGCCTTGGTTCACTTTGTCAAAGATGACAAGAGTACGATAACTTAGGCGACAAGATATTATAACGGATTTCTTAAGAACAGTTAAAAACAAGCAGTTTTTTACTATGGGAGGGGGGTCTATCTCCCCCCGTTTATGCGGGAGGGGCAATTTAAAAAAAAATATTATTTAAAATGGAAAAAAATAATTAAAAAATAAAGGTAATACTTACAATTAAGTTTTATACATTTTTTTAAAGCCAACATTTTGTTCTATTAGCCAGTTTTTAAATCAAGTCAAAACTATGCGTAGTTTTTGAAAAATTTAATTTTAAACTCAAATTTAAGTAAAAAAAGTTAATAAAGGTTTAAAGTGTAATTTTTCAATACTTCAAGATTATCTACCATTGCGAATCAAGTTTCTAGAGAAAATAAAACAATGGTTTTCCTTTTTTTGTTGCTTACAAATTCTGAAAAAGTTTTATTTGATATATGGCTCAAAATCACCAAGGTGCAGAATTGGCTTCGCTAGCAATTAAATGTCTTAAATCTTGACTTAATTAAGAAAAAAAATTAAGAAAATACTAAAACTAACCTGTTTTGTGTGTTTATCAAACAATATAATTTATTAATAAACTAAATTTTAAATGAAATCAATATACTCGCATAGAAAATCATTTAGGGAACACGTCCTAATCTACAATCTTCAACAACAAGTTCAAAATATAATTGAAAAATGTAAGGTATTCAACCTTGGTCATCACTTAATACACCGTATTTTTTATACAAAATCTAGTTTTAGAAAGGATACTAATAGATTATTTATTTTTAACTGTAAAAAATGCAAAAACAGTTTGTCCGATACCGCACAAGTCATTTCAGTGAACATATCGATAATCGATCAAAAATAATTTTAAGTGAACGCAGCCATTCGGTGTGACACGTCAATCGAGGTAGAGAACAATAGCAAAGCCGGCTGCCAGAGTATTTATCGTAAAATAAATTTTATCTAAATGGTAAATACCTTTTTATTCAATCCGTCAATCCGTGAACGCATTTATTACATTTAATTATTGATGAAATTCTTTTCTACGACACGAAATTTTAAAATTACCTCAAATATTTTCCTATTGACAAAGTCAGATCGCATTTAAGATGACCGCCGTATAATTAAAGCGCGCGCTTATTTGAAATCGTCATTTCGGGAACGTTCCCGGACATGATTTTTACGTATTTTGCTTGTAGAAGATTTTGTATGTATTGTTTTCATTATTGCTTATTTAATACACATACATAATATACCCATGTTATTAAACAAAGCTTAAATTATGTACTTTGTTTTGTTTTTGTTGATTTTATCAAACTTAGAAAAACGTTCCCGAATTGATGGTTTTCTGTATAATATTTAGTACTAAAAAATATTACTAAAAAAGTATACAATTCTGTGAGCTGCTCTGTCAAAGTTTATTTATATACAATTTTTGCAACAGTATAAACTAAAATTCATCATCATAGCTTGCAATTTTTTTTGTCATAAAAAATTTTGAAATTTGCAACCTTGGTGATTTTGAGCCTTACATATTAATAGTAAAAGGTAGTACAAAAATATATTTATTTTATACCTTGGTTAACAATTCAAGTGATATTTGTTCTTTTGAGCAGCAAGAGAAAAGAAGAAAAGAATTTGTCATGAAAAATAGGTTACGTTGAATTTTTTGCCCATGAGGCAATCAGATGCAATCATTATTGCAGGGTTGGTAAAGGTAGGCTGTTGTCCATTCTTTGCGGAAAGATGGCGTTAACATTACCGCCTGCAATCTGAATCCGCCTTACTTCCTTGCTCTCTGCTGGTAACTTCCAAGACCGCCAGTTTCGCTGCAGGTCGTTCATACAGACCAAATTTGGTTTGAATCTTTGCTCTGCGTACCTGTCCATCTTTAGCAATCACCACATCTACAACACGTCCCTTTGGCTAACAGTTTCTCGGCAGATCATTGTCCACTATGACGACCAAATCGCCCTTAGCGATTGGCTTAACTTTACTGAACCATTTCGACCTTCGATTAAGAGTGGGCAGGAAATCTTGCACCCATTTCTTCCAAAAAAGTTCAGCTAAATTTTGTGATTGTTTCCAGCTCCTTCTAAAGTCAAAATGTTGTAGATCACAGGGTGGTTTTGAACCGTTTGAGGTACCAAGAAGAAAGTGGTTCGGAGTTAACGCTTCATCGTCAGCTGAATCTAGCGATACAAATGTTAAAGGCCTTGAGTTTATAACGTACTCAACTTCAATAATGGCACAACGCAAGCTTTCATCTCCGACTTTTCTTGAGGAAAGTATTTGGTAAAGTACGGTTTTTATTGATCGTACCAGCCTTTTCCATGCGCCGCCCATGTGGGGAGCTGACGGTGGGTTAAACTTCCACTTTAATTCTGCTGTCATGAACTCATTAGCAACTTGCCCCAAGTCAACATTTTTCAACTCCTCTCGGAGCACTTTCTCCGCGCCTCTAAAGTTTGTCCCGTTGTCACTTTATATTTCCAGCGGTGTACCACGACGAACGATGAAATTCCTCAGACACATTATGAAAGAATCTGTAGTCAAACTGTGGGCTATCTCTATGTGCACCGCTCGAATTGTCAGGCACGTGAATAGTGCACCTCATCTTTTCTCATTCCGCCTTCCAACGCTGACGATAATCGGACCAAAGAAGTCCACTCCGACAAATGAGAAAGGTTTACAAAACGCTCCTAGCCTTGCCCTTGGCAAATTACCCATTTCTGGCAAACTTTTCTTACAGACTTTAATAAAACTCTGAGCTTTAAAATGTAAAACGTTTGTCGTATTTCATTCAAGACCGTCTCGTGGTTCACGTGATGGTATTTACGATGGTAAGCGTCAACTATCAAGTAGGTAATATACTGCGAATTTGGAAGAATAACAGGCGTCCTGCAGTCCATTGAAGCAAAGTCGGCGAAGGCAGTCCACCCTTGCATTCTCACAACTCCAGTTTCATCCAAAAGGGGGAGAGCTTTCCAAGGGCCCTACTTTTTGAAGTAAATGGTTTTTTCCCAGCGCTTCTTTTCAAAATATTTATTTCTTCAAAATAGACTTCTGATTGGCATTGTCGATAAAGAAGGAGTTGAGACCTTTTGATTGCTGTCGACGATAAAACAACACGACCTATTCCAAAGTCACAGCTTTTAAGATTTTGCTTCAGCTGTTCAATAAGACTTAGTGCTTTCGAACTTCCTCTTTTACGCCTTTTAACATTTAGTTTTAATTAGTCAATATACATGAAGACATAGGCCACAGAACGTAATAAACTTCTCCATGTTCCAAAACGATTTACATCAATCAACTTAATAGCGTTTTTGACTTCGTTGATTTGTAGCAGATGTGGCCTCGTCGGGTTTTTGGATTGTAGGCATCTGTGGCCATTCCTTTGGGTTTTCATGTAAGAAGGCAGGCCCCTTAAACCATTCATCTGATGCATCCAAGTCAGGATCGGAGTTCCATTTCGTGGCTTTATCAGCCACATTCAGTTGTAATGGAACCCATTTCCAGTCCAAAATGTTGGATGATTCTAAAATCTCACCTACTCTATACATCACAAACTGCTGGAATTTTCGAGGGTCAGTACGAAGCCAAGAAAGCACAGTCTTTGAGTCAGACCACAAAAACTTTTGATTAATTGAGAAACTATGTGCGTTACAAATAGAGTTCATTAGCCGTACTCCAAGTACAGCGGCCTGAAGTTCAAGCCTGGGAATCGACAACGGTCGTCGAGGAGCTACTTTAGTTTTTGCACTTACTATAGTTGTTTTAATTTGGTCGCCGTCAGCAATTCGAAAATACGACACTGCCGCATAAGCGTTTTCGCTGGCGTCGACAAACGTGTGAAGCTGAATGGATATTCCAATTTGCCTTAGGTTCAAGGAATAGCATCTTGGGATCTGTTCAGTTACTCTAGGCAACAGCATCTGCCACCGTAACCACCTTTCATACAACGCTAGAGGTGGCTCCTCATCTCAGTCCAACTCGATTCTCCAAATGTCTTACAAAAGAACTTTCACAAACACTAAAAAGTGAGATATAATTCCCATCGGATCAAATATCGACATTAATATTTTAAGCACCTCACGTTTCGTTGGTACTTTTTTATCACAAAGTACTTTTCGATTTAGGCTATTAAAGTTTAAAATGTATGTAAAGGTATTAGCCGAAGTATTCAAATGCATGCCCAAAACTTTCTCGGTTACAACCATGCCTGTGTCTTTCATCCCAAAGGTTTTGGTAGTATTTGATTTCTCGCCTTCTTCTCGCATAGCGTGGAGAACCGTTGATGAATTAGACATCCAGTTTCTTATATGAAACCCTGCATTTGCGTGAATATACTTCACGTCCTTTGCAAGTTGAATAGCTTCTTCTATTTTGTCTGTGCTATCTATGAAATCATCTACATAATGGTGCTGTAATATTGCTTCAACTGCTCTTGGCTTACTGCTCGCTTACTTATAGCATTTTGATTCTTTACATAGTGAGCAATACACGGGGAGCACGATGCACCAAAGGTCAAAACTTGCATCTCGTAAACACTGGGTTTGCCAATATTCTCGTCATCTCTCCATAGAAAACGCTGCATTGACCTATCTGGTTTACACACACGTAATGAAACATTTTTGCTATGTCGCCGCATATGGCAAATCTTCCACATCGAAAACCATAAAGTACGGAAGTGATTGGGACCAACTGGTCTGGTCCTTTCATAAGAAAGTCGTTGAGAGACACACCATCACATTTGGCAGCTGCGTCCCATACGAGTCTCACCTTTGCAGGCTTATTTGGGTTCCTGACAATAAAAATTGGCAAATACCAGACGTGGCCACCAGCGCCAGAGAGAAAAAACTAAATGAGAGAACCAAATTTCCTCGTCTCCGTCTCTTCGAAACCTCTTACTCTCATTTTTTATAGCGTGTTGAATTCGTATCGGTGTATACATGTTTTCACCTCGGAGAAGAGTACACAAAAAAACATCATTTCCGGGAAATGCGACATTTTTCATTTTTGTTTATTGATAGCCAAGAAGGCTATGTTTTTTAAATTCTCATTATAATATTTGTAATTCTCATGAATTGTTTTTTTTTTAATTTTGCTAACATCTTGTCGTTTTTATATCTACAAAAATACTCCTATAATTCAAATTAATTCTAGCAAAACGTTTTTGTTTGTCAATAAATAACGGAAGAAGTTATACCGGTAGTTCGTGGTGAATTTGTTTTTCCCTTCTTTTTCTCTAAGTTACAGATAGATGGCAGTAACAACCAAAACAAGAAAGGATGTGTGCAGAAAGTGTTTAACAAGGTTAAGGCTTTTTAGATTAGACTTTACTTGTATATATGAACGAGTACATGTTTTTCATAAATGAATGTTATGTTTATTCCAATAGTAATACCTTAACTATTAACTTAACTACTGTATTATCTAAAATATACTGCATTGAATTATTTTACATTGAATTATAAAAGGCGGAAATAATAAAGTTCTATAGTTTACCGGGAATATTTATATAAAATATCCATATCTTCTGCAATTGCGGTATCAATCGATATTTTCTTAAACTTAGTGTTAACGTAACATTTATTTGTCATGAATTTCCTTTTCAACTTTTGTATACACCATAAAAATCAATTATAAAATTTGGCTGTGATAATAATTACTTGAACACAGCATTTTCTATATGTTTATAGTTATTCAGGTTTAGCCCTTAACTTTGATTTTCATTTATTTATGAATAGTCTAAAAAGTTTAGCAAACATCTATGAATAAGCCACAATGCACTTTCAGAAAAACTGTAGTTAGAACTTTCCCTGACAGATTTTTCCTTGTCGCTATATAACTGAAAGATAAGATATAAATAGTTAGAACTGGAAAACTTATAAAAATGATGCATGAGACTTAAATTTTGGTTGAAGAACAAATTTGTATATTCTTTTCACAAAACCACTGAACTAGCGAGAATACAAATATTTTTACTTTTGTACAAAAGTACTTTTCGGCTTATGTAGTTAAGCCTTTAAAAGCAACACACTACCTTAGGGTAAAGCAGTTAGAATAGCTTATCACCTATTCACAAATCTTATGCAATGAAAATTGGCAACAGAAGTAACAAGTTGACGGCCTTTTTATTTAGTGTCTACTTAAATCACTTATTTTCAGCATTTTGGAAATGTCGTGAGTAATGTAAAGAAAATAAACAACGAGTACACACAAATAAAATAGGAATGGAAAAAAGAGATGAGTACATCAAAATGTTTTCAATGTTCCATGTTTACATTCTGTAACTCTAGTTTTCAATGTTCCTGCAACTCTCGCATCGACAAAATTAAGTCGATAAACTCTGAAAATTGAAACAAATCTCAGTTTTTTTTGCATCTTTCAACGGTCTGAGCGAAAATTAAACGCATAAAAGCAGCTAATAATACAAATAATAGTTGTAGTGCTTTCAGAGTTTTATGTTTCTAGGTCCACATAATTTATTTTACTTACTTAATGATTAAAACTGGCTTCAAATAACTAACAAATATTTATTTTATTAAATGCGTAATTTAGAATTGTTTCTAAATCTTCATTGTTCTGGCACCTAACAAGAGTAATTAATTTCACTTCATATTCGAATGATATTACTCTCAAACGAACACAATGAGAGTACCAAAAAGTTGTTCATACACAATTTTGAATTTTCTTTGAACACCTCTGAACAGCTGACTACATCCGCCATTTTTCAAAGGTGGTCGCCATTTTTAAAAGGTGGTGAGCAGAGAGAAAAGAGAGACAATTTTTTTCTCTCTCGTGGTGAGTATGTGCACAAACTTGCATAAGTATTTGTTCCCCACATTTTTTTTATATGGAGTTAATACATATGCAAGTTGGTGGCCAAATCACAGCTTGTAGGCAAAAAGAGAGCAACCGTCGAAGTTGGTTCTCTCTATTAGTTCTTTCTCGATGCCAGCGCTTAACTCATCTGAAGACAACTTTTTGGCGTACCCTTTCACCACTAAATTAGAAATTTGTTCATTTAAATTTTTACTCAGCTGAACATCTCTGGGCGTTTTTCTTTTTTAGTTCAGAGCAGAGCTCGAACTGTCAAAAAAATAATTGTGTTTCTTTTTGAGCTCTGATCGCTCAGAGCTTCAAATTCGTGTTTCTTTTTTAGTTCTGAACATGTTCAGAGCGCGCTCCGTGAGCTCAGAATAAAATAACAGAGTAAACGGAGTAAAATGCTGAACACAAACAATTTGATGTTGAAAGCCGGGAAATTAAAAAAAAAATCATCGTCAAAACAATAAAAATGGCGCAAGAGGCTGGTCGCTCTAGTGCAGAAGGAAAAATAATTTAGAAAAAACTAATTGCATATAGCATTTTTATGAATCAAATTTATTTCAGGCGTCAAATGGACCAACGCTATGACTGTTTTTTTAATTTATTTGATTAAAGAAAATTTTTAAACGCCTTCAAACAGACGACATTTCAAATCATGACAGTTTAGTGCTCAAGTTGTTTCATAATTAAATCAGAGAGCTCTGAACATACTCTGCTCAGACAGAACTCTACTCTACTCTACTCTGTTCGCTCAGAGTCTGCTCAGAGCTCAGCTCTGAACTAAAAAAGAAAAACGCCCTCTTTGAATTTTTCGATCAAGTAGCTGAAAGCGGTGAAGTGCCATGTAATAGTTGTCCTTGTCAGGCATAGAAAATTTATCAAATTTCCAAAGGAGGCTAGCTTCAAATTGTTTGCCGACGCGAACACAATTTTCTTCGAGAATTCTGATCGCCCTTTTTTCTTCTGCTGATATTATTTGGTGGGTTGGAATACGTACTGTACACCAATGTTTTCAATTGAAAAGAAATTTTCAACCAGTTGGTGTAGCTCAAAAATTTTAAATTTTCATGCGAATTTTTGTTTTCTCTTTCAGGTCCATGTACACACCATCCCAAGCGAGTTTTTGTTGCCATTGGCTCGGACCAATTACCTTCAAGCACTCGTATTGGAACTCCTAACTTCCAGTTGTACATGCCAATAAGAATTCTCGGTTGTGCCCACTGGTACGATGGAATAGGCAATCCCTTCATATATGGATATCGAGTTTTAAAAGCTTGACTTGAAATTGATTGCGTTGGTAAACCCAAACTTCTAACTGTGCGAGCATTCCGAAGAGTGTACCTCTGGCATCCTTCATTGCATCATGAAATGCCTAAAGCGACTATTCTTGAGTTCTTCTCAACGCGCGTAGTTTCGGATGTCCACCTTTCTACCTGAAGAATTGGAATTTCTCAAGTCTATTATTCCATTGAATAATCTGCACAGCCAAATTATTTCCTTTGTTGCTTCGTTCGCTGCTACGATTTCGGCTTCTGTTGTGGATGTTGCAACCATTGCTTGTCTTTGACTAAGCCAGGAAATAGCTCCACCTGCATAATTGATTACAACTCCAGAAGTTGATCTTCCAGTACTTTTGCATCCACCAAAATCTGGGGTGGCATTCTGTATCGCACACACGAACAAACGTTTTCGCGTGTGCAAAAGATTTGCTTCATGTAACTTAAAAAATAAAAGTTTTCGTTCCCACATGCGAAACAAAATTAACGACAGCATTTTCTTTGACGTTTTTCTTCTTAAATTGATTAACTTGTATCATTTTACTAAAATAAAGTTTTTTTTTGTGAAAAGAGACATATGATACGTGAATATTTTGCATTTTTGAGACAGAAGAGTAAAATGAGGAGTTTTTAAACTTTCGAGGTGTAAGAAGAAATCTTAGAGATTTTTCGGATTCATTTACGTTGCATTTATGTGCAAGGTACAGGTTATTTACATTTATTAGAAAACAATAAAACGAAACAAAAAATAAAATCTCTTCGTAACATAAACAAAATAATATTTAATATTTTATTAAAGTTCACAATGGTATTGGATCACAAAAACGAACTAAGACTTAAACTCGTTGTTTTGTATAGCAACTTTAAGTTACTGTTTTCTTTTTGGTGAGTAAGGCTGCCTGAAGCGTGCTTGAAGTCCTTTACAGAAAATAAAAGAAAAATTATTTTAATTTTATAGAAATACATACTTACATTACAAGTCAAATAAGCAAATATTTCTTTCAAAACAAATAATTCAAAAACAATCTGTCACAATTATAGAGATGAGTCTTTTTAATATATTCAATTTCACTTCAATCGATAATTTATGTTTTCTTAATATTTGTGTAGTTTTACTTAAAAATCACGGAAATTAAAGTTGAAATACTTAAAAGATAACCTACGTGCTTTTTGTCTTAGTTTTTCTTCATTTTATATCTTAAATCACTTAATATCTTACTTATTTCTATCGATTTGCTCAAGCTTCACATATCGATAAAATTGTATATCCCATCTTTCGAGATATTTGATAGCTGTCGACATCCCCGAAGTATGCAATAAAATTTTGTTGAATTTGAAGCAGAAACGAACAAATAAACAAAAACGAAATGCGATACAGAATGCAAAATATCGTTTTCCCACAATTTCTTTCGTTTTTGAAAAACGAACGATCGCTTTCGTTTCGTTTGACGTGTCTTTTGTCTTGATGGCCCCATCGCTCATGGTAAAGTTGAAGTGTTTAGTCTTCTCCAACGGCTACGTTCAACTGCAAATTCTTTTTCGATACCTACTATTGGTTTGATTGCTGCCTTATAAAGAGAACCATTCACTTGACGGTTTCCATATAAAACAATCTCTCCATCGATGTCAAGCCAACACTCCTTAGTGGTCGACTTGAAAACACTTCAGTAGGTAAGGGGGCACTGTGGTCTGGGAATTCGGCGTAAGAAAGAGATAGCACTATGTTTGAGTGAGAGATGTGATTAAGAATACTTACAATGTGTTTGTTGTTGTTGTGGTGCGTGGATAGATGATAAGAAATGTTTAGGAGCGCGTGGTAAGGAGGTCGGCAACCTTTGAATGTTGTGTATGGCTTATCAGTAAAAAAAAGAAAAAACCTAATGTCCGCTGGAAACATATGTTTTCGGACGCGCAGATGTTCTATATTTTGTCTGTGGCGCGTGGATAGATGATAAGAAATGTTTAAATGTACCGCATGATGTATAAGATTTAAATTTTCGAATGGGAAGAAGATGATCAGAACATTTGAATTATTGTAAAGAGGTGATAAGAATACATGTTAAAAATAATTGGGTTAACGTTTTCGGTTATAGTTTGAATATGTATATAATATATATATATGTGTTTGTCATTATTGCAGCGCTTAAATAGATGATAAGAAATGTTTAAATGTACCATGATGTGTAGTAATGAGAGAGTCGGTTAGAAGATAAATTGAATTTTAAAAGATTAAAGGGAAGTTGAGAATTTAAAAAAAGTAGATGATAAGAAATGTTTTAATGTACCGCATGATGTATAATTTATGATTCATTGTAATTTGTGGTTTGTATTTTGTTTAATGGGTTTATATGTCTACATACATATGTATGTGAGAAAAAAATGTATATTCTAGCAATGATTGCGGTAATCATTAAAAAAAAGCTAGAACGTTTGGCTTAAGTGTTTATTTTTAGAACAGCTCTGATATAGAGAACATTAATTGAGGAAGTAGAAAAAACAATATGTTTTTTATGATTCATTGGCTGTTCTATATTTTGTCGTAAATAGAAATTGTGGTTTCATACAAATATGTATGGGAATTTCACAGATTAAAGAAAATAATTCTGCGGATTAAAATACTTAAAGAATGGTTGTGTATGGCTTATCAGTATTGATGTTTTGCGGTTAGGAGCGCGTGGCAAAGAGGTCGGCAACCTTTTGAATGATGCGTATGGCTTATCAGTAAAAAAAAAGAAAAAAATCTAATGTCCGTTGAAAACATATTTTTTCGGACGCGCAGTTGTTCTATAGGTATTTTGTCATAAATAGAAACTGTGGTTTCATAAAAAAAATATGTATAGGAATTTCACAGATTAGATGTGCAAAAATGTTCTATATTTTGTCGTAAATATGTATGGGAATTTCTCAGATTAAAGAAAATAATTATAAATGTTAGAGTAACATTTTATCAAAAAAAAACATATATATAGAGATTAAGCTTAATGTCTATACTTTTTTCGTAAGTATAAAAGCAGGGCATACTCAGCTATTTAATTCAGTCACTCTTGACAAAAGTAAATAAGTTAAACTTTCAAAAAATTTGTTTAAAAAAAAAAAAAAAAATGTCTTCCATCTTAAAGAAAATAAAAGCGAACTCAAAAATTGCTGAGACCAAAGAATTGGTCAGTATGAAAAAGCTGACCCTCAAAAAAAAATATGCGATTGTGGATGCCAAGAGGTGCACCACGCGCTACGGTGAACAGCTTCGTGTCGAACTGAAGGATTGTTACGTCTTTTTACCAAAAAGATGTGCCGTCTCCTTCGGTGAGGAAGAAATACGGGAGCTACCTAAACTTTGTTTGGAGGTCGTAGCTCCTTACGAATCAACCTTCGTGATAGACTTTCATGAAAAAGAAAGTAACAATAGCACCACCACCAGCGATGACAACAACATCAACAACAACAGTATCAATGACAACAGTAGCAGCAGCAGTAACAGCAATAATTACAACAACACCAACAATCATAGAGAAGACGAGGAGGAGGTAATAAATCAACGTGACTTTGTACAGTCACAGAAAAAATTATTTTACAACTCTTTTTATTAAAAAAAAAAATGTTTTTTTTTGTTAAAATAAAAAAAAATTAAATACAAATTTAAAAAATTTTTTTTTTTCTATAGCTACCTGCTTGTTTGTTTGTTTCGCTTCTATTTCAGTCAATTAAGGTTTTTTGTTCACTTTCACTCTTTTCTTTTTCCCCATTTGTATAGCGATTTGAAATAATAGACGAAATGGTGACGAGGATTAAAAGGTTTGGTTTGAACGGAAGAAAAATCCAGTTCAAAATAAAACCTATTCCAGAAAATAAGGAGCCTACTTCCTGGATAAGGGAAGGTTTGAACGGTATGTTCAGATATGCTTTGAAAGATCTGGATCCTCTTGATAAAGTGGGAATAACTTTTAGCGGAAAGAGTTTTTCCACCGAACGGGGTAGTGGTTGGATCAACTTTAAAGACTGTTCAGCAATTACATTTAGCGACATTTGGGAGATGGTCAGTAGAATCTTCCAAAGTAATTCTACAGGACTGAGCACTGATGATTTCAATTTAAGTATAACATCTGTGAAGCTCCCTTCAGGTTCTGGAAAAAAAAGATCTATCATCTATAACACATTTGAAGAGGAATGCACCAAAAGAAAGGGTATTGTATCTGTACACAATACGGATAATTTGTGCTTGCCTCGAGCGCTAGTCATTGGCAAAGCATATGCCGATAAAGAAAGTGTGTTAAACAAAAACGCAATAAGAAGAGATATTGGAAAAATCCAAACAAAGAATGCCTTAAAACTAATTAATGAGGCACACATAAATATACCCCCTGAAGGGTGTGGCATTCCAGAATTAAAAATATTTCAACAACATTTAAAGGAATACAAAATAACGGTGTATAACCACGGAACAAAAGGGCGTGATATCATATTTGAAGGTGATAATGATGAGAAAAAAAAATCAATTTAATCTACCACAATAATCACTTTAATTTAATAACGTCCTTGTCTGCTGCATTCTGTTGTAGTTATTATTGCGAAGATTGTCATGTACCCTACAATATGAAGAGCAAACATAGGTGTCAAAAAACATGTCCACAATGTCAAAACTCACCTCCGTGCCCGAAAATTGCAAAAGAAATTAATTGTGTAGATTGTAATCGAAATTTTAGAGGGAAAAACTGTTTCGACAAACACAAGGCAGCCAGCTCAAAAGGAAACAATATTTGTGAACAAGCTAAAAGATGCATACTATGTTTAAAAACATATAGTGGTAATCGAACTCATATCTGTGGTGAATACTACTGTAAATTATGTAGTAAGCACGTGGAAGAAGATCATTTGTGCTATATACTTCCCGATAGTAGATTACCTATATGTAACGACACTCTTTACATTTTTTATGATTTAGAGAGTCGTCAAGAGAGAGTTATCGGTGAAAAAATCATATCTATTGCAGATGATACTTATAATACTCAGGTGAAAATACATGAGCCTAATTTGTGTGTTTTTAAACAAAAGTGTTATGAATGTTTTGATATCCCAAATTTGGCCTTTTGTAATAAGTGCGGGCATTCATTGAACATTGTTCAGGAATCTGATGAAGAAGAAGAAGGAAATATTATCCCCAAATTCTTAAAACATATTCTGAATGTTCGACAAAAATTTAAAAACGTCATTGTATTAGCACATAACGGACAATCTTATGACCATCAATTTATATTAAATTATATACTGAATGAAACAAATCTGAGTTCGGAATTAATCATGCGAGGCAGTAAAATAATATTAATGATAATAGGAAATATTAAGTTTATAGATTCCTTAAATTATTTCCCGATGGCTCTCTCTAAGCTACCGAAAACCTTCCAGCTATCGTCGGAATTGAAAAAAGGATATTTTCCTCATTTGTTCAATACAAGAGGAAATAGAAACTATGTCGGGAAGTTACCAGCCTTAGAATTCTACAGTCCGAATACTATGAAAGCAGAAGAACTTGAAGTATTTCTAAAATGGTACGGAGAACATAAAAACGACATATTTGAACTCCAACGTGAACTTTTGGAGTATTGCATCAGTGATGTCAATATCCTGACTGAGGCTTGTCTGAAGTTCAGACGTTTTTTTCTTATTGAAAGTAAAATTGAGCCATTCTTAGAAGCTACGACTATAGCTTCTTCATGCAATCTGGTGTACCGAAGAAATTTTCTACAACCGAACACTATTGGGTTAATACCCAAAAATGGATACAGGTAAATTGTTATTTAAAATGAATACAATATCTAAAATAAATGTTAAAACAAATGTGTTTTTTCTCAATATCAGGTGCGTCGATAATCAGTCAACGGAAGCAATTAAGTGGTTGATTTTGGAAGAGAAAAGTCGAAAAATCAACATAAAACATGCTGCTAAAGGACGTGAAGCCATAATTAACGGAGTTAAAGTCGATGGTTTCTGCGAAGAAAATAAACAAGTTTTTGAGTTTCATGGTTGCTACTATCACGGTCATCCTGCTTGTCTAAAACATAAACGAGACGATCCTCTATCTGATAAAGAACAATACGATACGTTGAATTACAGATACGAGAGAACGATGGCCAAAACAGCACGTTTGAGATCTTTTAATTATGAAGTGATCGAAAAGTGGAGTTGTGAATTTGAGACCCAACTAAGTTTTCTAAAAGATGAAGAGTTACATTTCTTAAACAATCACCCACTAGTACAGAATGCCCCGTTAAATCCACGAGATGGTTTCTTTGGAGGAAGAACTGGGAATACATTTAATTACTACAAGTGTAAGGAAGGTGAGCAAATAAAATACATTGATGTATGTTCACTATACCCCTGGGTATGTAAAAATGGGAAGTTTCCCGTTGGACATCCAAAAGTTCATACAAGTAATGATGATATTTGCTCTAATATGCAACTTGATCGCATCAATGGGCTCATTAAATGTAAAATTCTGCCACCAGAAAACCTATTTCACCCTGTCTTACCCCAAAAACAGAACAATAAACTAATGTTTTCATTGTGTAGAACCTGTAGCAGTGAAAAAACTAAGGAAAGAGTTTGTACCCATTCTGATGATCAGAGGGCCTTGTTAGGAACATGGGTGATTGACGAAGTAGTAAAAGCTATTGAAATGGGTTATAAGCTACTAACTATAATGGAAATTTGGGAATACGAAGTAATCCAATATAACCCTACTACAGGTTCTGAAGGATTATTTACCTCAATGATGAATAAATACCTTAAAATAAAGCAAGAAGCTTCAGGGTGGCCAAATATATGTTTATCTGAAGAGGATAAAAACAAATATATTACGGATTTTCTCGAGAAGGAAAAAATCAAGTTGGAATACTCCGAAATAACAGATAATCCTGGCAAGAGATCACTTGCCAAGCTGATTTTAAATTCTTTTTGGGGTAAATTTGGACAAAGAGAAAATCAACAAAAAACCTGTATTATTAATAATCCTTCAGATTTGTTTGATTTGCTTACTCATCCATCTATAGAAGTTTCACAAATTCTACCAATTAATGAAAACAATATTGTGATAAGCTTCGAAATTAAAGAAGAAGCAGCTGAAACTCTATCAACTGTTAATGTTTCTATTGCCGCATATACCACAACTCAAGCTCGCCTGAAATTATATAGCTACTTAGAAAAACTTCAGGAAAGAGTTTTGTATACGACACTGATTCCGTTATTTATGTTTGTCGTCAAGGAGAATTTGATCCACCTACTGGAGACTTTATCGGTGATATGACAAACGAACTGGATTGCTATGGTCAAGGAAGTTACATTACCGAATTTTGTAAGTGGTGGACCAAAAAATTATTCTTACAAAGTATACAGCACAAAGGATAAAAAAGAACACACTGTCTGTAAAGTGAAGGGTATCTTCCTCAATTATGAATCTTCCCAAAAAATTAATTTTGATTCAATAAAAGAATCGGTTTTAAATTCTTCTACACAAAAAGATTCTGATGTAAGTATTGTCATAAAGTCTAACAATATACGACGAACCATAGAACATCAGGTAGTTACTGTAGAAGAAGTCAAGACATACAAACCAAGAGCCGAAAAACGTCAATTTTTCGACGATCACAGTTCTCTGCCGTACGGGTATAAAAGAAAAAAACCCAACCCACCATCATCATCATCATCATAATAATCATTATAGTAATAAAAAGTCGCACTTTATGCAGATATTAAAATAAAAAATAATTTAAAATTTTAAGCAAAAGTTTTTTTTGTTTTATTTGAAAATATTAATTACAATTTTTAGCTTCTTTAATGTATCTGCTCAAAAGATAAACATTCTGGAGTGCACATATTTTTCCATGATACCAACATTTCAAAGTTATATCTGGATAAATTCTTTTTAGTTCTTTTAAATTAGGACACTTATAGTTAAGATCTTCAAGGTTAATGACTTCAACATTTTCGTTATTAATAAGTTTTTGTAGCCAATGTTTCTTTTCTTTACCCTTGACGTAAACAACATTTTTAATTTTTTTTCGAAGATATGACTTAACTTTGCAAAAATCTGTATCTCCACCATCCCAGGTAAAACCATGATGATACTCATGCAACCAACTAGCTTGTCTTTTGAGGGCTGACGGAAGAAAGTTAGAGTGAAATGGTGGAGTAAGTATGAAATGTTGGTGATATCCATTAAAAAGCACAGCCATTTCCTTTAAGATAAACTCATTGTTCATTCCTCTAAAACCTTGAAAGTCTACCAAACAGGTATCCATGTTTAGATCTGTTCTAAGCAAATGCACTTTTTCTACTGAAAAAATATAGATTATGACACCAATTTAAATAAGTTTGTTAACTTCTCCAGTCATTGGATTGTACTCGATTATGCGATCATGAAGTATTAAACAATACATAGTTGTTGAAGCAGGAATCGAAGTTAATGTTTTAAGTTCAATTTTTACATCCACAGGACCCATTTTGATTGACTCATTTTGATGAGAACAATCAATAACCAGAATTGGGCGATATCTTTAAACTCTTGTCGCGATAAAAGTGGATTTGATTGTTGTTGATAATACGATTGTTGAAATTTACTATACATTTCATAGAGAATAGCATATCGATCCAATTTATATTTTACATTTAAATCTTCTCGAGGGTAAGATTCAGAATTTAAATGTACTTTTACATTGCTCACATCACAATGATCAAATATGCTAGCATCTTTATTTCGTTGATTTTTTCTATCAGTTTGTAGAGCAATGATAATATATCTTGGTTTCTCAAGCTGACTTGAAGTTTTAACTGTCCATACATGATCAGTGGTGGTTGGTAGTGTTGGATATTCGTACATTTCCCAATTTCGAAAATGAATTTGAATTGAATTTGATTGTATTTGTTTCAATAATGTAAGTTTATTCGAATCAGATAAGGTAATGTGTGGTACTCTCCACTGCAGTTTAAAAATCGAAAGTTTTAATTCTTCGTTGTCTTTAGAAAAATAAGCATTCTCATTAGATCGAGTACGAATTAAAATCAATTCATGTCTTGCATTTGTTATGATCTTTTTATAATCTTCAGCAAATCCTAACAGATATTTTAATTTTATACAAAAATTAAAAGTACCCAATGCAAGAGAAAAACTGCTACCCCCAGTCCATGATCCATTTTCCAAACTCTTACTTTCATTTTCGTTTAAGGAAATATAATTTTTTAAGGTCGATGTTATTCCCACATTTTTATTGTTGTCAATGTTTACTCCATTCAGTTCATATTGTATTTCTTCAAAAAGAAAAGCCATTGCATTATTAGTTAATTTTCCTGCTGAAACAGTTCCATCTGCTTTTGTTAGACTCCCTTCTATATAAATATAGCTTTCACTAGGTAATATACATAAGTCTTGTTGTTGTATGGGAATACGTATTTCATCACTCGGATTGAAGGACTGAAGAAATGGAGAGTAACAATGGTACTCAAACTTAGATATGCTATTATCAAAGATGGGTCCTTGAGTAATATTTAATATATCGTTCATATTGTAAATTTATTTTAATTTGAATCCCAGTGACAGAAGATAGGCTTTATTTTCAGGTGATAACTTAGGTGTTGACAGTGTTGATGTTCGGGAAGAACTAGTTAAATGGTTACCTTTGATATCTGTTATATAATTATTGTAGATTATCATTATTCTAATATTGGGGTTAAATGTAATCGAACAGTTATTCTTTCTCCTCTAAAATTTATTAAGTCCCCGTTCTGGTCCACTAGTTTTAATGTTATAGTACTTATTCGTTTGACATTCACAGGTAGATAGATGACATTTTTTGGAACTTCAATGATTTTATACCCTGACCCTGTTTCTGGCGAGAATTCATGTATTGTATGCATAGGAGTATTATTAAAATAAGAGCCAGTAATGATATTACACTCGACTCGTATTACATTTACCTTGTTTATGTCAACAGGTAAATCGGACAAATGAGTTTTCTTACCTTCGAGAACACGTTTACTGAAACCCAATAATTTTCCTATGGTTCTGTTCTTATTGAAATATATGTTCTCGTTGCATTGGATTTGACATTCCATTGTGTTATTATTTGCTTCTATTTCAATAATAATGGAGGAATTTCGCAATAATAATTCTTTGGATATATAAATCTGCAATAGCATCAATTTCATACGATCCTATAGGGATTTCAATTTCATATTCGCCCACATGAAACAAATTATTATTCGCATCAACATTCGGTATAGAGTTGTACGTGTGAAAATCAATCAATCCACAAACATAGTCTTTGTCCAAGTTTAGCGGTGGAAAATATTCAGCTGATAGAAGGGAAGTTCTCCCGCTTAGTGTAAGTGTCATTGTCATGATGATGAAAAACATAATGAAAGCCATTGTATATAAAACTCTTTATTTATTAAAAATAACATTCATATAAAAATCTTAAACATAAATGACCACAGTTAAAAGAGTCATAATCTTGGTATTTTGTATAATTATAATTAATTTTTTCACCCAAATAATTAATAATTTCAATAGGAGGTTGAAGATTTCCAAAACTATCAAAATATTCAATTTGGTTGCCTTTTTTATAATACGCTACCCAGTGTGTTCCAGGGCCAATTGATGAGTCTAGATTTACAATTCCACACTCGTTTTTCAAAGGTTTAGTTTTTGGTAAATTATCTCTCATGAAAACTCCTCGAAAATTCGGAATGAATTTCCTTGCAAAATTTCTCAAATCTATTTCATTTAATGCACGATTGGGCAGCGAACTTAGAAGTTTTTTGGCTGTGGATTTAAATAAAGTCCAAACCCTTTTCTATAAGGTTTAAGGTATAAGCCCTGCCCTACTGCAATGGATTCCATTTGTTGATTATGACGCTTTTTCTCCTCTAAATCTTTTTTAGCAATGCTAATATCGTTGACAGCTTTTGCTACACCTGCAGCACCTCCCGTTAAAGCTCCAAGAGCTGAAAGTCCAGCAAACAACGGTACAAGAAATGGAATTACACCACCAATTTTCGGTACAGAAATAACTCTGGGTGTCTTAATGTTATTACTGTTTTTTCTTACTGTTTTCTTAGCAGATGATATGGCTATTTGGATTGCCTTTTCCAGATTGAAGGGTCTTTTACGTTTAATATTATTTCCAATAACTGTTATTATTTTTCTAAATGAGAGTTGCTTAGCATTTTTATCTAAATTTGACTTATTGTCGTTTTCTTTTTTATTTTTCGCTTTTTTCTTAGGCTTTTTGTCTTTATTCTTAGAACAACCCATACCGAATTTTGTTTTTGCCTTCAAAAGATTGGTAACCAATAGTGCGTTTGCCTTTTCACCTATACTAGCGTCTCCGGATTGAACTCGTTGCCAGGCTTTTTCAGTTAAAATCCTATCGGCAATGTGTCGATCAGATGTATTTTTAAATTTAGAATAAGATATATCGTGTTCCTTGCACGCTTGATCAAGCAAATTAATTCCCGGATCCCCTCGAGCTAGACGTTGTCGGAGTTTTGTTCCAGGTCCACAGTATTGATAACCAGGTAAATGTAGTTCAAGAGGTAGTTTGTTTATTAAAGTATTTAATAAACCTTTTCCTTTCACAATGTTTCGTCGACTGATAGATTTTTTGGAATAATCAATCATTTTAAAATGATTATCTTAGCGTAAGAATGGTTGGGTGTCATATGACACTTTTAAAATATAAACTTGTCATTTATAGGAAATCATTTAGTTTTAATAACTATGCGTTTCGTTAAACAACAATGCCAGTTACCAGTAATAAATACGGAACTGTCTAACAATATTGAAAGAAAAAAATATGGTAAACTATTCCCTCATAGTATAAGAGGGTTAATTACTGGTCCCTCAAATTGCGGAAAAACAAATGTCATGATGAGTTTGTTACAACATCCAAATGGATTAAAATTTGAAAATATCTATATATATTCTAAATCC
This sequence comes from Eupeodes latifasciatus, assembly GCA_920104205.1. Classification (NCBI taxonomy): domain Eukaryota; kingdom Metazoa; phylum Arthropoda; class Insecta; order Diptera; family Syrphidae; genus Eupeodes; species Eupeodes latifasciatus. Next base: position 72,020,830 of record OV049925.1, read on the forward strand.
TTACATCAGCCAAAGTATGAGTTTTTACGAAAAGCCATAAAACCTATTAAAAATATGGGTTTCTTCACTTTTGCCAATAACAGTGATGTTATTTCACCCGAAGAGGCTAAACCAAATTCTATATTTATTTTTGACTTCAGTATGGGACGGCATCATCATATTGATAGTTTTTACTTATGCCAAACTTATACAAGAATACCCAAACACTTAATTCGAGACAATGCGAATTTACTAATCATCTTCAAACAGGACGATATGAATCTAAAACATATATATAATGATCATGTTAATTCAGATATGACATTTAATACATTCCGAATAGTTTGTGCAGAATGTTGGAAGACAAATTACGGATTTGTGGTAATTGACAAGGATAGTCCTTTGAATGAAGGTCGTTATAGAAAAGGCTTTGACTGTTTTCTTAAGTTATAAAACAAATAACACTTTTGATTTAATACCATATGTATAGAAATGTTCTATGAGAACAGTACAGAGCAGTACAGCGAGCAGATAGTAGCAGTAAAAAGCAGTTCCACCCAGATTGAGACCCAGTATTCTTCAGTTAAGATCAGTAATCTCAATATCAAATTCAGTTTAAAACCTTTTGAACGATTCTTTCAACAACTTCGAAACTTATTAATCACTTGCCTCTGTAGGAAGAAATAAATATTTACATTATGATGAATATAGATGTAAAACTAACAAAGGAATTAATTAAAACTACAGATGCTCTACGAAAGAAATACAAAGCTCTTAAGATCGGTAGGGAAGCTTACGAAACTCAAATTGAAGAAACTCTTAAACCTCTTACGAAACCACTAAACGAATTAGTAAAAAAATCAAATATCAAAAAAGATCAACATAACCTTATAAATGGTCCTTTAAAGAAAATAAAACTCAATTTTGAACATCCTCAATCACAAGAAAATGATTATGATAAGAAGAAACATTTTCATGAAGAATTCACCACCCCCAAAACTTCTATTGATGATGATGATGATGATTCACCAATTTTTTCCGTCGATAGTAATACTACTCCAAAAAGAACAAAGAACAAGTCAAGTCATAGTAGCTTTGCAGAACGCTTGTCACAAGAACAATTTCATGACACCCCTAAAAAATATATAGATTTATTTCTAAATAATTCCAACACCCTTGATAAAACGTATGGTGTACATTCAAAAGATGGAAAAATGTACATCGGTAATAGTGAGTTAAACCTTATCGGAAAAGATATAGAAATTAAAAATAAAACCTTCGAAGGAACAAATGGGTTATATGAGCTTATATTTAAGAAAAACCCTGATAAACAAGTTTACACCAATGAAGATTTAAAAAACTATAGGACTATATTACATGACACTAATGCTCATAGAATTGATCATAATTCACAGAGACAAGTACACGGCAATAGAGGTTATAAGTATAAACAAATTATAAGTAAATTATTCGGATTAAGAACAAATACTTCTAATACTCCATCGCCATCATCTTCAATACTACAAATACCTTCAGGAAATGGAATAATGCAATTATCAAATTTGAAAAAAGACTATATATTTTGGGATAATCCCAATGAACTAGTAGATCGATTGAGACTTCTTATTGGTTCACAACAAGCTGGACACAACAATCACTATAACGAAATTATTTCAATCATTGAAGAACTTAAAGAAGCCAATATTATCGAATAATAATAAAAAAAAAGATGAGTGTTGATAAATTTGGTCGTTTCTCAAATAGAACCCCACCCAGAGGACCAAGAGGAAAACAAGGAGAGCAGGGACCACCAGGTGTACAGGGAGAGCGTGGTTTGCCTGGACCAGCTGGAGAGGGATTCCTCAAAACAGAAAGCGGAGATTACAACATACACTTTAAACGGTTAAAAAATGTTCAAGAACCACAAGAACAGGAAGACGCTGCTACCAAAAAATATGTTGATGAAACATACCAACAATTTAAAGAATACATCCAATATGGAGTAGTTGAAAAATTTAAGAAACTACGGTTTGACACAATTGATAATAAGAAAAAAAAATCTGAAAATGAAATTGAAGACAATTCTATTAATTATTAAAACTTAAAACCAGTCATTATATAACTTTAGTCTTTAATCTATCTCCTCAGTGTGGAGAACTCAATCATTATGTCTAACATAGATCTTTTATTAATTTTTGATGAAATTCTACAGTTTCTGAAAACAAATCATCATAATATAGTAGAAGAACATCATGAAGAGCTTTTGAATTGTGTAATCTTTTTGAAAAGATTTATGAATGTATCTACTACAACATCAAAACATGGATGTCATTTCGATAACTGCCCATGGTCTTCAAACTTATGCAAAAATGGTCCAGATACATGCGCATGTTACATGCTTGAAAATAGACTGTTAAAAATAAAAAAACTGATGTCTTTGTATAAAAGATTGAAATAGTATGAATAGTATTAAACTTGTAGTTATTATATAGAAATATTTTTAATTAATAAAATGCATGAACAAATACTTTGTTTTTATCATTCAATAAAAAGATGAGTCAGAGAAACGTTGTTGAAGAACTACATAAGCCTGCTCGAAGGAATTTCCCAAAAAGACGAGTAATTATTAAGGGTCTAGATGATTTATGGCAAGTCGACCTAGTCGAGATGGTTGTGTATTCACCCGAAAACGAAAATTATCGATATCTTCTCACAGTTATTGATACATTTTCTAAATTTGCTTGGACGGCTCCTATTAAAAATAAAACAGGAACGAGTGTCACTCAGGTTATGGAAGATATATTTAATAAAGGTCGTCACCCAAAAAATTTACAAACAGATGATGGAAAAGAATTTTTCAATGCATCGTTTCAAAAACTTATGCAAAAGTTTCAAATCAATCATTACTCTACATTTAGTGTTCTCAAAGCTTCCATTGTTGAACGATTTAATCGTACCTTGAAAACTTGGATGTGGAAAGAATTTAGTTTCAATGGTTCATATCGTTGGATTGATATTATAGAACAACTAACAAAAACGTACAATAATTCCAAACATCGTACGATAAATATGAAACCATCTGAAGTCAATGCTGCAAATGAAAAAATATTACTCTCCAAGATCTATAATCACATCAAAATACATATTACTCCAAAGTTTAAAACCGGGGATTTTGTCAGAATTAGTAAATACAAACATGTTTTCGATAAAGGATACACACCGAATTGGCCCACAGAAATCTTTAAGATAGCCAAAGTGCAACGCTCAAATCCAATAACGTACCTATTGGAAGATCACCAAGGACATCCCATTAAGGGAGGGTTTTATGAGCTTGAACTACAGAAAACTAAGTTCCCAGATACATATCTAGTCGAGGAAGTGCTTCAAAGGAAAAAAGATCGATTATTTGTTAAATGGCTCGGTTTTTCACCCGATCACAACTCTTGGATTCCTATACCTAAAATTAATAAATAAGACACATCTTTTTGTAATTTTTTTTTTAATAAAAATCTTTATTGATATATACACTTATACATTTTTTTTCTTAAGAGATATTGATATGGTATGATTGTTTTAATGATTTGAAATTCAGTAATTCGACATCAGATTTGTATGCGAGATCCTCCTTCATAAAGACCTCAACTTCTCCATTACTTAATACTCTCTCAGTTTCATATTCATGATACTCATAACATTTAATGCTTAGAGTGCGCAAATTATAATTGCTATCATACGAACATCGAACAGTAAGTGCCTTATCTTCATCAAACTCAAGCTTGAAATGTCTATAAAAAACATCCTTACTTTGTTTAATTCCTGATATTTCAGTTTCTTTTTTAATTAAGTCTTGCCTAAAACTCTCGATTGCTTCCTCTACGGTTACTATTTTTTTCTCCTCCAAAATTGTATTTACCGTTCTTGCTGTTGTTGAAGTCACTGATGCATCATTTTGAAATGATGTTGTATCGGTTGTTGTTGTTGTGGTATTAAGCAAATTTGTACCATTTGTAAAGGTTAACAAACGAAACGATAAACCTATCTGCACAGTATCATTATTAGGTAAACTCAATGAAAAAGAGAGATTGTCAGTTATGTTTGCTTGTTGCAAATTTATATCCACAGGTAATGGCAAAGTAGCAATTAATGAAGGACAAATTAAAAGCAGACATAAGACTGATGAGTAAAACAACATTTTTAAAAAAGATGCTTGCTATCCAAAGGTTTGTCATAAACTAATAAACATTACACTCAAATTTTAAATTTTATATAATTTTTATTCTATCTATATTCATCTCTCTCTCGCATTTTTTATTCTTATCTCATCTTGTATAAATATTAAAATACATTCGATTGAAATGATGTGTCATGAACTCGTTCAACTGTCTCTATTTCTCTGCGATGACTGTCTTTTTTCTTTTTAAGTTTTTGAGGTTCATTAAATAATTCAGCCTCACCAAATGGACAAAGCGATGGATATTCACCCTCTTTTCTCTTTACAGCATTCGAATGAGGTGTGATCGTTCCGCTCAGTGTTAACTCCCCTCCTATAATATAATTTTATGTTTTATTCATTTCATTTTACTTTTTTTTTTATGAAAAGTAATATTCTCACCTAAAAGTTTAAACCGTACATGTTGCATAGATTGAAACTGCAACTTAAAACTCAGAATAGGCGATACGGTCTCACCATTTCTAATATGAAACAAAACGCATTCGCTTCCATATTCTGGCTGTAGCATCAATTTTAATGTGTCATTATAGAATATTACATCCGAAAATTTTATCTCCAACCATCCAGATTCACAGATACAAAATGTTTCTCTTTCCCTTAATCTTTCACACCAAAACATATTGTTTTTTCTACTTCCCCCCAATTAATGTTCTCTATATCAGAGCTGTTCTAAAAATAAACACTTAAGCCAAACGTTCTAGCTTTTTTTTAATGATTACCGCAATCATTGCTAGAATATAAATTTTTTTCTCACATATGTATGTAGGCATATAAACCCATTAAACAAAATACAAACCACAAATTACAATGAATCATAAATTATACATCATGCGGTACATTAAAACATTTCTTATCATCTACTTTTTTTAAATTCTCAACTTCCCTTTAATCTTTTAAAATTCAATTTATCTTCTAACCGACTCTCTCATTACTACACATCATGGTACATTTAAACATTTCTTATCATCTATTTAAGCGCTGCAATAATGACAAACACATATATATATATTATATACATATTCAAACTATAACCGAAAACGTTAACCCAATTATTTTTAAAATGTATTCTTATCACCTCTTTACAATAATTCAAATGTTCTGATCATCTTCTTCCCATTCGAAAATTTAAATCTTATACATCATGCGGTACATTTAAACATTTCTTATCATCTATCCACGCGCCACAACAACAACAAACACATTGTAAGTATTCTTAATCACATCTCTCACTCAAACATAGTGCTATCTCTTTCTTACGCCGAATTCCCAGACCACAGTGCCCCCTTACCTACTCACTTCTCTGATTTCTGTCTTGAGCAGCTAATATGGAAAGTAAATTACGAGAAATAGAAGGTACATACCAAACATCAGTTAATGTCACTTCTTTGTTATTGTGAGATGAAATAGCTCGGATGGTCCCTTTCCCAATAGCACTAAGCATTTCCTTTCCAGCGGCTTGAATTTTGTGTGGACTGTCGAAATTTTCAAAATCAACGTACCAGTCTGAACAGTTGGTAACATGCCTTGTTGCACCGTTATCAACCCAACAATCCGTCGTCTTGAAATCAGTAGCAAAAAATCGTTACGTATGGACATGAGAGATGTGTTGGTGTCAGCAAAATTGTGTGAACTTCTGTTAAACATCTTATCTTTGGTTGGTCTTCCTTCAGATATCCATCGCCTACAATCTCGCACCCAATGTCCTTTTTTCTTGCAAAAATTACAAATATCTTCTCTTTTATTTCTTGATGTTCTTGGTCTTGTAAGTTTTCTTGTTTTCTTGAATCATATTTAACAACTAGCGCCTCTTGAGCTGAGTTGTCATCTTCATCCTTCTTTTTGAAATTTCTTTCGTACATGCGCAGCTGTACTGTTAACTCATCGAAAGTCTTTTGTTCATTTTTGGTAAGAAGCATCCAACTTGACTTGAATTTCTCAAATGAACTTGGCAATATATGTAAAACCTTACATACCAACATCATAACTGGAAGCATATTTTCACTCTTGGCCTTGAGTCCATTATTAAGTTCATTCCATAAACTCTTCAATTGTGCAATATGCGTGGAAACATCATTGCTTGTATTCCAGTTAAATGCAAAAAGGTCGGTACATATTTTGAACAGTTGATCCTTGGAAGTTGCTTCGAAATGCAAACGCAACGCTTCCCAAGTATCACGAGCTGTTTCTTGGTTCATAATCTTCTGATAGACCTCATCAGTTACTGAGCTTGTGATCATAGACTTTGCAAAGCTATTTGCCTTCCGAAAGAAATTGTTCATTTCGCTGTGCTTCTTAACTGCTGCTGCTGAAGCGCATGCTTCTAAGGCTTCGGGATTCGTCAATATCCCGTCAATAACGTCTATTGCTCCTTCATGGTAATCGAGTAAATCCCTTATCTTCCGTTTCCAAATTGGCCAATCTGCTTCACCAGCCAAAGGTTTTATATGTTTCGAAAAATCCATGTTCTCAAACTAAATAAAACGTTCAATTTTAAATAAACTAAATTCAATTCAGAAACCAACTAATTTATATTGGGGACTGGGCCCATAACCTTTTGAATTATCTGAAATCAATATCAAACTAATCAAATTTCCGAATAAAAAGATTTTACGTTTATAAAATTGAACAATTATCTTTGAGTTTATTTTTTAGACTCAAAAAAATGAAAAAAACATAAAAACTGAGCTTTGCTCAAAAACAAACTTGATTCGAAACTTAAAGTAACAAGTGCAAAAAGAAACAAGTTTCAAATTAACATTAACAGAAAACTTGGTTTCAATAAAACAAAGCTCCTCGGACCTACCGGGAAGATTTAGCTCATCAGCAAGTTCTTCATCTATCAATGTTAAAGACGAGCCTCCATCTAGGAAAGCAAAAGTTTCAATAGCTTTATTGTTCCCGTACAGTGTCACCGGTATAATACTAAACAATACATTTGTAATGTTCTTATTGTCACCGCGTTCGGAGTGGCATCCCAAAGTGGAGTTTCCCGACTGCTGCCTGATTGACGGTCCTCTAACATCAGAGGCGTCTCCGTTTTTATGCAAAAGCTTATGATGTCTAAGAGCACATCCATCTTTCCCACATAATGTTGTTACCTTGCATCGAGAATGAGGATGCTTTTTCAAGCATGTACGACACAAATTATTTTTTTTTAACTATATTCTACCGGTCGGAACGTCCAGTCATTTTAAATTCATTGCAAGAATCTAGAGTATGATTGTTATTACAAACATAACATTTCCTGGGCCGATTATTAATGCGAGAATTACTTTCTGCAACTTCAGCTACGTCATGCGTATAAAAATGATTATTGCGTTTGTCTCGTTTTTCAACTACATATATGTCGTACGGTTGGTGTTGTTACCGAACAAGCAGCTTCGGCAATTTCACTCAACCAATTGGAGAATTCCGGCAACGTTGGTTGTTGCAACTCCTTGGAAAACAAAGCCCAGTTTATCAGAAGGTGTGGAGTGAGTTTGTCAACAAATTCTTAAAGAAGCATCGGGTTGTTCAAATGAGCTGTCATCTGCGAAGCTTCCATTGTGGCACACACGTTTTGAATCGCAAGCGCATATTCTATAAGCGTTTCCAACCTATCGGCTTTTGGAGGTGCTTGATTTTTTGCTTTTGCAATCATGGCGTGAAATATGTGCTCTGGTCTACCGAATCGCATTCGGAGTGTTTTTATGATGCCTGGTACCATAGTTGGCAGCAAGAGTCGGTTCTTCACCGCTTCGAGGGCACTTCCACGAAGACATTTCTGTAGGCGCAACAAATTTTCAGCATCTGTGTAGCCCGCGATACTGGCGCTGTGTTCAAAGGAGCTAATGAAAATCGGCCACTCTTCTGGGTATCCACTGAACGAGGGCAAATCTTTTGATATCGCTTGTCGAGATGCTAGCTGAGATGATGAAAGTAAATTGACTTGCCTTGTGGACGAAATATTCTGCCCTAGCGAGGTATCCGTCGGAGCGGAAAGTTCTCCGATTTTGTACGAATCGTAGGATTTTTGCTTCGAGGTATTCTTTCAGACAGGTGTTCGGAACATTTGTCCGACATAATGAAACGCAGACCGGCGTTTTGCGTTAGTGTGCGTTGCAGTGCGATCCAGTGCTTTTTTTGAGTGACATTTTGACAGCTTTTAAATTTATTTTTCCGATATCCTCCGCCAGAAATTGTTTGCGGATTTTGTTCCAAATTGTTCAAATTATAAAAAAAAGGTAAGAAATTAAAAAAATAAACATTTTAAAAAAACAATTTTGTAATTATTGCTTAAATTTGTTGTTTTTAGGCCACGAGGAAACGAAAAAACAACAACCAAACAAATCGAGCATTTGGTTAAATTAATGCAAGAAAAACCCGATATAGCAAGAAATTACACGAAAAGGTCCACAGAAGATGTTGCTGCATTTTGGGAAGAGGTTGCTGACAAACTCAACCAACTGGATGAACGTCAACGAGATGTATGTAGCTGGTTGGAAAAAGGTTTGTTGATGATTTAATCGGTGTGCATGATTAAACTATATACATACTTGCGTACGTTGTGATTTTTTAAAAGGTTTGGAGCGACTATAAGACGTACATAAAAAAAAGTTGTCGGCAAATAAAAAGGAGATCACGGGCACAGGTGGTGGTCCCCATAAACAGAAATCGTTCACACCATTGGAGGATGCTGTCATAGCCTTGATACATACCAACGATTCTGTTAATGGCATTGGAGCAAAATCGTTTGGAACAAGTAATGATAATGAACAAGCAGCCAGTGAACCATCATCACCAAATACAACTACAGTAGATGCAGAGAACATCGAAGGTGATATAACCGCTAACTCGAACTGCCGACAAAAGACTGTCGTCTATTCAACTTCTTAGGAAGCAGGTCGAAAATCAGTCGTCTTATTACGACCATATGAAAACTTCCCTTCAGGCCACAACAAAAGCATTGCAGGACACCACAAATATCTTGCGGGACACAGCTAGCTAAAACCTTGCAAGACTCAGCAGTACATCTTAAAAGGGTTCATAGATCGGTGGAATATACATGCGTGTGAAATAGAAAAAAAAAAGCTTAAAGAGATGCAATTTCACAACGCTGAGATGCGAAAAATTGCAATAAGCAAACTTGAAATCAAGGCCAAAATTCTTGCAATTGAGATTTCAAAAACTAATGTAAGAATGCAATGATTCCATTTGTAATATAAGCAGGTCTCGTTTCATAAAACTTTACAAGGCTTATAATTATTTTTTATTTGTGAAATATAGTCTTAAGAAATGGGGTCCAGATCTCAATCCATAAAATCATAAACGCCAAGGAGGCTATAGTCATTTTGTTTATACATGAACTATTAAGTTTTGTTTTTTTTATGTTTGTAATAAATTTATTGAAAAAATTGTGTAGCAATTTCATTTCTCAGCAGCTGTACTGCCTGGTTGCGAAGGGAGCTTGGTGGACCTTGGTCGGGTTCCTGATACCCTTCTGCTTCTATACTATCCACATTTTCTATGTTACCGTAATCACTATTGAAGTACAGACATATGTTGTGTAAGCAGCAGCACACATTAACAATTTGTGCGGCTTTTAATGGGTCGTAGTACCGGAACCTGTTTTTTAATAAGCCTATAGTTCGTTCAACTATATTTCTTGCACTTTTATGAGATTTATTGAAGCAGCTCTCAACGCTATGTGTTCTGGGGGTTCGGTACGGTGTCATTAGCCACGGTTGTTGGAAATAAATTGACACACCTAGCAACCAACTTCCTCTTGTACCACTTAAGAAGCTTCGTTCAAAAAACGACGTTCTTGATAATTAGCATTTACAGCTTAAAGTCACAAATCTAAAACGAAACAAAAGAAAAGAATAAGAGTATGTACCTATAATTTTATTTAAGCTTGAGATTATTACAATCATAACGTTGATGCTAAAATGTCCCTTGCGGTTTAGAAACAGATGCTTATTTTCTATGGGGGCAACTATTTGAACATGAGTGCTACACAGCCAATGAATCCCAGGAAGCCCGTCCTTTCAAAAAAATCCGTTTTGGACCGCTGGATTTCTTCTTCGGACACCTTTAATTATATCCAGTTCTTACATAAAGTATGTTCCATTATATCCAGTGTTTCCTTGAGGATACTCGAAAAAGTTTTTTGGCCAATAGCAGATTGGTAATCTTTCCCTACTCCATATTGGTAGTTTCCCTCAGCGAAGAACCTTAAGCATGCTGCTAGCTTATGTATGTTCTGGATTCACAGCATCAGAGCGATGACCATCTTTAAATTTATCTTTAATTTGTTCAAAGACATACTCGTATGCAGGCTTATTGAGGCGATAGTTTTTTTTAAATCTATAAGTAAATTGTGATTTTTTAAGAAATTAGATCTTAGATAACGTAACTTACGCTGCATTAGATAGATCTTTTATTTTACCATTGTTCCTTAATATCCTCCTTTTTTCCTGATTCTGTGCCCTTCCCTAGATTTAGCTTCCAAAAATAAAGCGACACAATCCATATTTTTATTTGTTTGATAAGATGAAATTTTGTTTACACTTTTTGACAACATTAAACATCTGTTCTGATTTAACATAGAGTTGGCGATTTCAAAAGTATATCGATATTTTTTTCAAATGTAAATGCCGGTGCAGTTTTTTTTTATTTTAATTAGCTTCAACGTATAATTCTCCGGCACATTGATACACTTCCATGTCATATACTAGGAAATGTATCCCTCAATAACAGGATATCATAAGTTAAAGTATTTTTGGTTTTCATAAATACAAATATCGGAAACGATATCGACTTTTCGATATTTTGTCGATCTCTATGAGAATCTTTAATCTGACGCACATCAAATCAATGCGTCGTTGTATTGTTTAGTATTATTTTCCGATGAAGGATACCTCGAATGTAATTTGAACCTCCGACGAAGTATGCGTTATAAAAAAATGTCCGTTCCGACGGAAACCTCGCTAGGGCAGAGAGTGTCGACACGTTTCGCAAACCCAACTCCTGTCATTGACTGTAGAGTCCACGTTGACGCACTGGAAATGGAACCAGGCATCGCATTTGTCACATACCACCATTTCGGGTACGTCGGGCAACGCACAAAGCTCGCAGCTATGCTTTTCCACTGGCGAAGACATCGCATTTGGTGTATTCTCGTTAGTATTATTTAAGAATTGTGAATCAAGTTTCTAGAGCAAATAAAACAATGGTTTTCCTTTTTTTGCTGCTTAAAAATTCTGAAATAGTTTTATTTGATATATACATATTAATAGTAAAAGGTAGTACAAAAAATATATTTATTTTATACCTTGGTTAACAATTCAAGTGATGGCGTTAACAACCATTGTTTTTATTTCAGAATTTATTGCTCTTATTTGTTTTTGATCAAAAACTGAAAACTAGATGATTTTATGTCTTTTAGTTTTTGAGAAAATTGAAAATAACCACAACTACTATTTTAATTTAATTCTTTTTTTTTTTGCTTGAGTGGTCTTATTTTGATAGTAATAATGGTAGGTGCGAGCAAAGACCATATAACAAGTAAAGATGTCGCACGTAGAACAAAAATCTGTGCCTGCTTTTTTCCACCATCCCTTTTTTACAATGGGTCCAAAACATGAGTCTAGGAATTTGAATGTATAGAAACATTTTAAATGTTGTGGGTACACACTGTACGAAAAAGAGCGTTGCTATTTATACTGAAAAGTTAGAGGGAGAAACAAGGTATTTCATGTTTATGAGTAGAAAAAACAAAAACAAAACGTATGTCTTTTCAATGGGTCCAAAACATGTTGCAAGATTTGTAATAAATTTATGAAGCAGAAGAGAGAAAAAATATTTTTTTGTCTTATTTGTACAAGCAAGCTAGGTTGATGATCGAGTTAAAAGAAAGAAGGGTGAGTTGATGTCCTTCACGTGTATATGTATTTATAATGTCTTAGGGAATTTTTTTTTTGTTGGCTGCGTAAATGCAAACTAGTTTTATTTATTTTTTTTCTTGAAAGATAAAACAACCTTGAAAAGTGAGTTTTGATAATGTTCGTAAATAATGAGTTGTGGTAGTTTCAATATTGGGCTTTGCTTTGCTTTTGTTTTGTTTTGTTTTTACTTCTTGGGGTTGGTTGTGATTTGAAAATCGTATTCATTCACATGTTTAAATGTAGGTCAAAAAAAGATTGAATTTTTGATGTGAGGATTTATTTATGCGTATGTTAAGTATGTTAGGTAAATTTTTGATCTCTTAGTAAGGTCTTTTATTTTTCCTTTTTTTTTTGGTTCGTTATCGTTACTATTGAAGTCGGTAATGGATCAATTAAATGAGGAGTACAGGTGATGCGTACATTTCATTTAATTTCGTTGATCGAGTACAAATAGGGGTGAGTTTGGCGTCTACCTCAACCTTACCATACAGTATACACCTGTAATAATATGTGCGTGTGAGATGATTTTTTTGTTGTAAGCGTTAGCTTTTTTTTTCCTTAAAATATTATGAAAAATGTTAAAAGTGAGCTTAGAAGGTAATTGAATGTACCTTCATATCGAACATATGTTTTATACTTTTTGTTACTCGTAGGGCTTTAATTTGTTTTCATTTATATCTATAGGTCAATTTACGAACAAATTTGTAAATTTTTTTTCACAAAACTTTATTTCAAGATTTAATAGGTAGGTAAGTTAGTGTAGGTTAGGTACCACCTATATCAAGGCAAAGTACTTTTTTCACTCTTTACTATTAGTTGATGAAAGATTTTCTAATTTCTAATAACGTAATGTATGAACATATGTAGCGAATTCAATCCTTTATGATTTTAGCTTTATCAATCGATAGTTTTTTAAATTTTCTTGTATACCACAAGCAGTGTTTTCTCAGTAAAACATGTGTCATGAACTCGAGAGCTTTTACTCTGTGATGGAAGCACACACTTTCCCTTTCAAACCAGGACACATTTTCTTCTCTTTTATTGTTTATGTACTTTTCAACTATTTTTTCTTTTATTGTATCCATATTTTTTTCGTAATCGAAAACTTGCCTAAATATTAATATGTGTATCCTGCACACATTAAAAAATTCATCTGTCGGAGCAAACAAATTTCCAAAATCCGAATTTTACATTACATTACATTACACACTACTCAGCACATAAATGTACAGAGTAGAGAACACAGCACCTTGAGCGACTAGACTATATAAGGTGATAACAACACAAGACATTAATACAAGACAGAAGGACAGAAGAGAAAGAACAACAGAAAGAAAGAACACATGACAACAGCACGCGGTAGGTTTCGAGACGGTCCCCCATCTGAGTACTAACCACGCTCACTGATGCTTGATTTCGGTGATCGATGGGAACCGATGCTTTATCAGTGACTAGGCCGTTGCCCTAAATCCGAATTTTTTAAATGGTTAGGTTAGGTTGGAGTGGCTGTCTGGATGTCATTGACTCACTTAGACCTCAAGGGTCCATTGTGATACCACTAATAAGGTTACTCATGGGAGAGTAATGAAAATTAAACAAACCATTTTGTGCTTTTAATAAAGTTAGAGAGACACTTTGTGTCAGTCATTGCCAGTTCACTGGTATTGTCGAAGAAGGGATTACCGAGAAAGTTATTCCTTCTAGTGGAGAGTGCTGGACATGTACATAGCAGGTGTTGGACTGTTTCCTCTTCCTCCTCGTCCATGCAGCTTCTACAGAAGTCATTTGTGTAGACTCCTAGCCTCAGAGCATGTCTTCCTATGAGGCAGTGTCCTGTTATTACTCGAATTGTAGAGCTTATATTTTGTCTGCTCAAGGATATCAAGCCTTTTGACCGATTTAAGTCTATGCTTGGCCATATTTGCTTGGTTGTTAGGCAAGTGGTGCTCTGTGACCATTTAGCATTTGTTGCTTCTAGAGCATATTGTTTGAGAAGATATTTGCATGTAGCAAGTGGTGTTCCTATGTTATGTTTTTGACTAACATTTGGCAGAAGTGTTCCGTTTTTGGCGAGCTCATCGGCTTTGCAATTTCCCGGAATGTCTCTGTGGCCCGGCACCCAAATGAGGTGAATATTAAACTGTTCTGTCATCTCATTCAGAGATGATCGACAGTCGTGGACTAATTGAGAGTTTGTAGAGACAGACGCGAGAGATTTAAGAGCGGCTTGGCTGTCCGAGAAAATTCGTATATCTTTGCAAGATATAACGTTTTCTTTGAGCCAGGATAGTGCCTCTTTAATCGCCATTACTTCTGCCTGGAATACACTACATTGATTGGGAAGTCTATATGATAGACTTAGATTCAGTTGTTCCGAATAGATACCACTTCCAACTCCGTAATCGGTCTTTGAACCGTCTGTATAGAAGTGTATCGCATTGTCTTCCAGGGGTCTCTCTTCTTCCCAGGAGGATCTTGAAGGGATGGACACATGGAAGCTTTTACCGAATACCATTTTAGGGGTGGTATAGTCTAGGCGATCTGGGATAGATCTAAAATTATCTAGGATAGTAGTATGTCCAGTATTGTTACTGTTCCATTGAGAGGTGGCTCTAAGCCTCACACATGAGTTAGCTGCCACCGTTTTGGAGAAGATGTCAAGAGGTGTTAGGCTTAAAAGCACTTCCAGGGCTGCGGTTGGTGTTGAGCGAAGTGCTCCTGTGATGCACATACCTGCTGACCGCTGGACTTTGATGAACTTATTTAGATTTACCATCTTGTCCAGTGCGGTCCACCATACGACAACTCCATAAATGAGTATCGGTCTAATTACCGAAGTGTATAGCCAGTGGGTTATTTTTGGGGAGAAGCCCCATTTTGATCCTATGGCCTTTTTACAAGTAAAAAGCGCTACAGTAGCCTTTTTTACTCTTTCATCAATATTTGCCTTCCAATTTAGTTTTTTGTCTAAAATGAGGCCTAAATATTTAGCTTGGTCGGAAAACCTTAATGGTATTCCTTTAATCTTGGGTGGGCTGAGCTGAGGAATTTTGTACCTTCTTGAAAAGAGTACTAGTTCTGTTTTATGTGGATTGACGTCCAGGCCACATTGCTTAGCCCATTTTGTTAGCCTATTCAAGGCATTTTGTAGGAGTTCCGGGAGAACATGGGAGTGTTTTCCAGATACAGATATTGCAACGTCGTCAGCATAGGCAATCACCCTGAAACCCTCTGCTTCTAATGATGTTAGAAGGTCGTTTACTACCATGTTCCATAAGAGAGGCGAAAGGACCCCTCCTTGGGGGGTACCTTGATGCACCGATCTGGTGGTAGTAAAGCTTCTCATGCTTGAAGTTATTGTCCTGCTTTTGCGCATGAGACTAATAAAATCTATGAGTGGTTTCTTTAATTGCAGCTTTTCCATTGCTGTCGTGATCGCCTGGTAACTGACGTTGTTGAAAGCTCCTTCAATATCTAGGAAAGCTACTAGGTTATATTCTTTGTATTCGAGGGAGTATTCAATACTGCGAACCAGCGAATGAAGTGCTGTTTCTACTGATTTTCCCTTAGAGTAAGCATGTTGAGCTGTGGAAATGAGACATGGTCTTAGGTTATGTCTGATGTAAATTTCAATCAATCTTTCCAAGGTTTTAAGAAGGAAGGATGATAGGCTGATTGGTCGTAGATCTTTAGGGTTAACGTGGGAGGGTTTCCCTGCTTTAGGAATAAAGACTACTTTTGCCATTCTCCAGGCTTTGGGAATATATCTCAGCCTTAAACAGCTTGTCAGAATGATTTCCAATGGTGGAATGATCATGTCTGAGCATTTTTGTAGTTCGGCCGGGATGATTCCGTCTGGTCCTGGAGATTTATATGGATCAAAGCTATCTATGGCCCATTGCAGTTTTTCCCGCGTTATTAGATCAACTAAATCGCTTGTAGAAGCTTGAGACTCTGATGTTAAGTCGTTAAGTATGTTAGAGCTACCTGGAAAGTGGGTGTCTAATAGCAGATTAAGAGATTCTTCATCTGTGATAGTCCATGTGCCTGCATCTGTCTTTAAAGCACTGGGTATTGTTGGACTTTTTGAGAGAATTTTTCTGAGTCTTGAGGCTTCTGAAGTATTTTCTATTTTGCCACAGAAGTTTCTCCAAGAAGACCTCTTACTCTTCCTTAATTCTTTTTTATATTGCTTTAGAGCTTGTTTGTATAAGTCCCAGTCAGAAGGAGATCTAGCGTATTTAGATCTATTGAAGAGTTTGCGACAACTCTTTCTGAATGGTTCTAGTTCTTTACGCCACCAATGAGGTTTTTTTTTCCCTTTAAAATGGTTACAGGGCATGAAATTCTCATTGATTCATTGAAGGCTTCAGTGAGATGATTCACAGAAAGATCTAGTTCATCTTTACTGGAGGAGCTTTTAAGAAGGTTGTAATCAAGTAATTGTGTTAGTACCTCCCTATATCGTTCCCAGTTTGTATTACGGTAATTTCGAAAACCCGTAGATATGTTTGCCACATCTCTGAGCTCAAACTGAATGTATTTGTGGTCAGAGAAGGAATTCTCTTTTGAGACATGCCAGTTTGAAATCAGATTGTGGATCGAGTCAGAGGTAAGTGTAATATCAAGTACCTCTTTCCTATTCTTGGTTACAAAAGTGGGTTCATTACCAATATTACTTATGAGTAGGTTAGTGCTTAGTAAGTAATCAAATAAGGACTCACCTCTCTCATTTATGTCCGAGCTACCCCATACCGTGTGATGAGCGTTAGCGTCCGATCCAATTAGGAGACCAACTTTTTTCGACTGCGCGTCCGCAATTGCCTTCCTCAAGGTGTCACCTGGAATTGGGCTGTCGTGGCCAAGATAGGAGGATATGAGCCAGTAGGTGGCTTTATCCGTTGTTAAGACAGCGGTGGTTGTGTCCTTGTCGCTGTAATTGGGGAGTAAAAATACATTTAAGTCATTTTTTACTAACATACATGACCTTGGTTCACCTTTCTCCGATGCATGCAGTAGCTTATAACCAGGAGCCCGGAGGCCTCTGATGATGGAGTTTGAGACCCACGGCTCCTGTATCAAGACGATGTCATCCTTGTTCGCGTGCAGTCGGAGTATAAGGTTATTTGCGGCCATGGTGGCGTGATGGAGATTAATCTGTACTAATCGCAGCATTGCTACTATTAGTCAGATTAACCTCCACCACTGTATTATCGGCGTTTTCATCGTCTGAGGAGGAATGAAGTAGGTCTTCCTCACTCAGAGTGATGCCTAAGGTGGCGTCTTCAGTCTCCATGTCGGAGTTACTGTCGACTGTAAGTTTTGCCTCCACGTCGGATGGCTTGTTTGGGGCTGTGAAGGTCGATGGTTCCACTTTTGGTATTTCATCGACCTCCATTATTGGTGGTAGTGAAGCGTTTCCTTCCGCTGAAGGGGCTTCTGTGGGGGGCGTGTTAAGCGAATCTTCGTCTTTCTTGTAGATACGGATCACGATTTCATCGAAACCATACCTAATCACGCCTTTGGTCGCGGCCAGTGGAGCCAGTGATTCCCTATTGATCAACACGAGAGCTGATCTATAGTGACCCACCGTCTCCTTCTCAACCTTTGGGACTTTCCAGTCGTGCGTAGGCAGGTTCGGATTACTTGCTTTGATCAATTTCATGATCATATCCGGGCAGTTGTGTAGAGCCGGGACCATTAAGCGTGCTCTTGGCCGACAAGGAATATCCTCCCTTGTAACAACCTCGAGCTTGGCACCCGGCCAGACTTCTGGCAAGCCATTGACAGCAGCCCTGTACAGATCGAAAGATCTCTGATCACCACAGGCGATGAGTTTGATACGATTTTGGTACCATCCTGCATCGGCTGTGTCTGGGAGAGGTCCCGGATTCTCCTCGATGACAGATAAAAATCTGAAACCGAGGTGAGCCTTGACGCTTGCCCATTGATCATGAGAGATGTTACCATCCACATGACCCCTGTCAATGACCGCTGCTATGATCTTACCTTTTAGCGCGTCGCTAAAGGAAAGATCCTTATTGAAGGCTGTTGTGCTGTTTGAATGCACCTTCTCCCTTTTTGGTTCGGGCTTGTCGCCCTCGGAAGACCTATTGCGCTTTGATGTTGAGTCGCTGCAGGTCTGTTTGGTGATATTGCTAAGAAAGCCACTAGCCCACTCGAGTTTTCGCGTTTGCTCCGGGGTTCTTTCCGCCGCCGGTATGACACCGACTGCGGCTAGAATCCTCTCAGCATTGCGTTGGTCTCGTTTGGCTAGTGACTTCCTGGACTTCTTGCTGGCCGACCCAGAGCTATGTCCGTGTGACACAGTTGTGGGTCCACCATCAGAATTCGTCGCTGCCGATACCAATCGGGGTGTGCCCTCACCTTTTGAGACAATTCCACATGTCGCAGATTTTGTCTCTCCGGATGGGGTGTCCCTTCTTGGGGTCGCTTGCGACGTCCTAGCAGGAGCGGGGAGGGGGTGGGGTGTGGAATTATCGCCCTTGGGACAGCCGAGCGTCACAGCTGTTCCACTGACGGGTACTTCCTTCAAGTATAGGTTGCGGCTAGTAGAGGGAGAAGGACTCCCGCTACTAGCGGCAACCACAGGGTTGCCAACACGTTCACACCTCTGAGTAGGCTCGACAGCCTTTCCAGTGGATGTGACCGCATTGGCAGCCATGGCGCGATTTTTGTTATTGTTCTTTAGAATTTTTTTGTTTGATGTTTTGTTTTGTTTCATTTTTGTTCCCACGAGTAGGGTGGAAAGACGGTCAGCCCCGGCAGAGCCGCTTACCGGGGTAAGGCAGAAATATGACGGACCTTGCCACAGCATCCGAAAGAGCTCGTTAATGGCTGGTTTATCCCCCAGCCTTTCATTCTTCGGCACGGTTTTCGTACAAGTACGCTCACACCACCACTGAAATTAGGAACCTCTAAACTATGATTGAATTGGGTTTCCGAACGTTGCACTATTGAGGAGTTACAACAATTCAGCTACCCAACTCAACCTTAGCTAATCACCTTCCTGCCAAAAACGCACAGGACTTCTGTAGTGATCATTGCCCGCCTGGCACCCACTTGGAGGGTTTGAATGAGGATTTTGCCAAGCAAAATAGTTTTTGGCAAAAATAAACATCTCACTGCCACAAGTTAATACATACTTCATCCTTTTTTCGACATCCTTGTAAACATTCTTCGCAGCCTAAATTTGAAAATACTTTGAATGCAACATATTCAACGAAGTATCTCATTGAAGTTACTTCAGTGGATACGTATGACCCGGACCCGATCTCGTCCAGCATTAAGTCGTTTTCCATTGTTTCGTAAATAGCTTCAATGTAATTATCATCAAATTTTTCATTGAGTTGAACATCTTTTTCAATTACAACTTCTTCGTTGTGAAATTCTGAGTTATTGTCTGCTTCAGTCATTAATGATGTGAGCGATATCATTTGTTCTTCATCGTTCGAACAGTTTGCGAATTTTTAAAAACAGTACAAGTTCGTGGTCATTATTTTTGAAATCAAGAAATTTAATTCATGCAATGATGGATTCTTCGTATTTCCACCTTTTGCACGTATTTGTGAAAACAAATTTTCAATGATGTCTTGATTTAACCTCTTGGTTAAAACAAAATCAATACCTTCATTTTCATTAAACATTTGTTCAGCCATCATCAATGTGGCTCTTAAAGTTTGTTCCAATCCTGCAATCCAATATACTTTGATGCATTTTCGATGGTCTTGCTACCTGTTGTGATGTCATTTACATAAGTTTCAAGTTTTAATGCGGTGTAAACAGTTGGTGAAATGGCTTTGATTTCTTCAGCTACCATATGAATGGTTTTAATTGCCTGATATGGTGATGGTGCAAGGCCAAATGTGACGGTTTGAAGAGTGTATGTCTGAATGCCTAAATTATCGTTATCTTGCCACAAAACGTATTGATAGTGAGTGTCGTCTAGGTGTACTATATCGATGCAACGGTACATTTTTTATGTCGGCGATGAAAACATACTTGTGCGTACGCCAGTTCAAAATTGTTGAAGCCAAATCTGCTTGTAAAGCAGGATCGGTAGTCAAAATATCATTTAATGATTTTTCATTTGTTGATTTAGCCGAGCCGTCAAATACTTGGCGGAGTTTTGTTGTGAGACTGGCTTCTTTAACCACGGCATGGTGAGGCAAATAGAAATGTTTTTCATCAATCTCATGAACTAGTTTGACTTGACTGAGCTCCTTATATTCGTTAAATACTTTGAAATATTCTTCTTTGAATTTTTCGTCATGAGCGAAACGACGTTGTAGCGATTGAAAACGTCTGAGTGCCATATCGTACGACGAACCCATTGAATTGATGAATCAAAATATGATTTGAATGGTAAACGTACCGTGAATTTCCCATTTGATTGGCGAGTTGTAGTTTGTTCGTAAAACTTCTCGGTCCATTCATCCTCTTTAGACATTGTTTTTTCTGTTGGTACTTCCTCCAGTTCATGGAATTTTGTTAAGTATTCACCAATTTGCTTTGTCGAGATGTGATGACAATGAATCAATGGGAATGTAAGAACATGATTTGCTTGAAATAATTCTCCAAATAATATCCACCCCAAAGTCGTGTATTGAGCAACGGGCTCACCGAATTCACCCTTGCGTAGGCCTTCCTCAATGATGCGACCATAGACATCACCGCCTAATAATAGATCGATTTGACCCGGAGTTGCATAATAAGGGTCAGCGAGTGGCAAATTATCAAGATGATGCCATGATTTTACGTTAACTGAGTGCAAAGGTAATTCTGACGTAATCGATGGAAGAACAGCGAATTTCGAAGTAAAATTAACTTTCGGATTGACGACCGAATGAATGTTGAGACTCAATCCCTTGTCGGCGATTTTGTATTGGATCTCGCCCATAGGACGATAACCAATGCAGAATGGAATGAATGCTAATTTTAATTGTTGAGCGGCACGCTCAGTGATGATTGATTGTTGTGATCCCTTATCAACTAATGCCCGAAGTCGTATGAGCTGACCAGATGCGTCAAGCACATTTACAATTGCTGTAGCAAGAAGAACCGTTGAATTAGTGTGTACCAAATTATTTGAGACGATTTGGGGATTAACGGTCGGTGCATGATTCAACTGAGATGAAGTCGATGCCGTATTTGGGTTTGGGAATGAAGCTGCTTTCAATGATAAGTTTGATTTATTAAAATGCAAGAGAGTGTGATGTCGACCACCGCACGTGAAACATGTGTGTTTGCTGGAGCATTGTGTTGACGTTGAATGACTAAGGCAATTGAAACACAATTTTTGTTGAGTGGCAAAGTCTTTACGTTCAAACGGTGACCATTGTAAGAATTGCTGACATCTACGTAAAACGTGAGGGCCGTTGCACCTCTCGATCGGACAAACAATTGATTTTTTTGAGACATGAAAACTTCGTATTTCCTTTCGACCCTGAGATTTATTGGAAGAGTTATTTGATTTTTGGTGCAACGATGATGACATTGATTCGATATTGCTCGTTGCGTGTGCGGCATCAGCAATGAAAAATGTCGATTTAAGAAAGTCCAACAATTGTTGAAGTTTTGCAACTTTCTTTGGTTCTTTACGGTGTTTTTCGAGTTCGAGACGTTTGCAGTTAGAAAAGATTTCAGATGCACGAACTTTTGATGTTTCGACAGTTTTGAATTGTTGTGAATCGTTTGAAACGTTGCATAAAACGTTGGCCATTCAGTAGGCTCACCGTCAAATTTGTCGATTTTAAATTCAGGTGGCCTGAAAGAACTATCGGTGTGGACCTCATGTTTTTTATAGACCCAAAAATATCATTTTTGAAATAAATATTGTCGCGAGATAATTTTAAGAGTACCAATGTTCGATGATCTGCATTGAAGGTCTGAAGATTTTGTGCAATTCGATTGAGTCGTGTCATAAATTGCCCTTTGGATCTTCGACTTGGACCATCTTTGTCGAAATTTGGGCGCTCTCTCCGCAGTTGTTCGAGCAAATCAATTTGTTCGGCCACCAATTGCTCTAGTTCAGTGGGGATGACTGAGGTTTCTTTCCCGTCATTAGACATGTTAAACTAGAGTTTGCCAAACGAAAATGCTTAAAGTCACTTACCTCTATAATCTGCGATTCTTCTGGTTCTGGATATCTGCTTTTCACACGATGTTCCCTTGGAGCGTGGTGCTCGTGTACGTGTAGTGATGAATGCAGGAACCTTGTACAGTCAATTAAATTATTTCAACAAATAATTTCTTGGTCGGATTTTAAGTAGTGGATGATTTGTGAGTAGTTACCATGTGGCATGGTATAAAGAATACAAGGTATGCTTGACAGTTCTGGTCGACTGAATCGTGACGTCATTGCGAGTGAATTTTCTTATTTATGATGTTCTTTGATATTCTTTGGTTCTCAATCGGCAGATCGAAAAAAAAACTAAACAATAATTTATTTGTTATTGAGAATTGAAACATTCATAATTTATTTCATTTATATTATTGTATGTTCTGCAAAGACCAGCATCACCTCAAATTGATAGTGTTAAAAAGGTCCTTAGTGATTCTTAAGTGCTTAGGTTATCCCTGGCCTATTGTATATATTTTGCTTGAAGAAGAGTTATTACGGTAGGTGGTTCATAATATGGTTAAACATATTGTTACAATTGATTAATGTTAAATTATCTATAGTTTTAGATGGCCAAACATTTCATGAAGAAAAAGTGCGAACGATTATTGAACAAAAATTCTCAGGATTCCAATTGCTTGAATTGAAATTATCTTGTGGTTTTTTGATAAATTTGATCTTCTCAAGGTATAATTAATAATTAAATTAAATAATGAAATTCTATTTAAACCAATTTTGTTTGTTTTGTAGAATTTACAACCAAGAATGCCCTTGAACAAGGTAACCAAGTCAACAGATATTGGAATTGTAGCCACACCGGAAACTTGTAGAATATGTGGATATAGGAAAGGAAAAGAGGAAATCGAAACTATAGAAATCCCATTTTCTTATAAATATTTAGTGGGTGAATTGAGTTTGGTTTTCAATTTCTATATATGTAAAACTTTGAAATAAGAAGATAAACTAGGTATTTCTCTTTTAAGTAATAGTTTTTATTTTTTTTTTGTACCTACGTTTCTTTCTTTTTTTCGTTATTAGTATTATTTAAAGACTTTATTCTAAAATAAAGTCTACATCTAAAGAACAAAAGTTTAATTTTTTCAGGTAAATTTACATCATCACAGTTTGTTAAGTGAAACTTTAAGTAATCACTTATCACATGTATCTTATTGCTATTGATTTTAATAAATATGTTTTCAAGAGCAACAATTTTGCGGAGCTTGCAGTTATCTTCTTCCAATTAATTTTTTTCTTTTTGGCAAAGCTGCAACTGTTTCTCCAACTCGATTATTTGAAGCTCTCTGCTACACTCCATATCAACTCTGTATATAAAAAAATTTTGATTTAACACAATGCTTTTTAATATTTTAATATAAAAATGAACCTACTCTGTTTGAGTTGAAATTGAATTTTCCATCTCGACAACATGCTGCATTTGTTCTTGCATATTGGGTGAAACATTTTCTTTTTCTTCATAATTTTGGAGGCAACTTGCCACAGTTCTTCGGTTGTTCCTTTTGTCCGCCCTAAGAGTCCTTGATAAAGCAAGCGCATTGTCACCGCAACTTTCAGGTATGTTTCTGGTTGGTACGGCTTTCGGATCAAGTTTTGATTTAGGCAATGGCACATTCATAAGCTTATCTTTAAGACAATAATCGTCTTCTTTAAAATGCAACGAGCATATACGTGCAAAGCTGGTATTAATATTTTTTTTCCACAAGCTTTAACCCAAGCCAAACTCAGATTTGGATCTTTTGGGAAGCAAAAAAATCTCAGGTTTTCACATTTTTTGTTGTTTGAATAACTTTTGCAATTTTTCACACAACAGTAATTTGGCATATTTACATTTATGTAAATAGTTTGTTTATTTAAAAAGAAGTTACAATTATTTATATTTTTCAAGGAAACACTGTCTATTTACTTTTGCAAATGAAATCAACCAAAACATTAAGAAATAAAAACCGCACAAAACTGGCTGTCACTCGCAATGACGTCACACGAATACAAGATGGCGACCTATCATCTCATACAGCATACCTTGTATTCTTTATACCATGACCTTGTGGCATAGCACGATATTTGAGGTAAGTACTCAGATGCGACACAATCGATTGGTGCCGGTGTTGAGAATTAACAGAAAACTTGATATGATTGGGAAATCTACGGAGAACTATTTTAAATTGAAATTAAAAAGTAAACCGGTTCGAAGGACCATGTATATTGTTATGATTATCTTTAATTTGTTTTTAAAGAAATGCTGGGGTGGAATCGACTAAGCTGATAATTGACTATAATATTTTTTATAGTCAAATTTGACTACCATTTTCATTCCGTCTGTGTAAGATGATTCAACTCAATTCAATTCGATTGAACAATTTCTGATTATTATTGTCACAATTCATTGTTGCTATGGTGAAATTTTAAGATGATTCCTATAAAATATCTAAATAAAAGTATCAAATTGGCTGTGTTTAAATAACATTCTTACTTTTCTTGTGTTTTTTCGAATTACGTAAGCTTTGTCGGTCACAAGAATGTGTTTTTGTACCTAAAAAAGGTAACTAAACAAATTTTCCATTCGTTTTTTGTAAGCATCTGGTAGCTCTATTCAGAAACGACATATTTGTAGGAAAATGACTATCAAATTTTTCTAGTGACAGCTTTTTAGGTATAAATTTAATTATCACCTTACACAGATCAAGTTCGATTATTTTGACTGTCAACAATCAACAATCACCTTAGCCAATTCCACCTCTGGTTCGAGAAAATTATAATAAGAAAAAAAAGCGTGTGCTTTGTTAGGTTATCAAAAAATTTCTTCTTTTTATTAAAAGTTGTGGGTTTGACAGATGATTGAAAAAATTAGTGTCTCTTTCGTATGCAAATGTTTTTTCTCTCTTTCTAATGATTAAAGGCGAATCAACACTTTGTGTGTTTTATTTTATTGCTATTTTCAAATCCAACACCAATGTTTGTTTTCAATGATGAAAACCAATGATAGCTATAACCATTTATAACTGGCGCCTAATAGTGACACAAAGTGAAATCGAAACAAATTAAAACCCATGTACAAACAAAAAAAATGTTTCAGTAAAAATTGAAACAGCAGGAATCTGAAATATTTTACAGATGAACGTTTTTAGCGATCAGTAAATTTACGTCGTTAAATTGTATGTATCAAGTAACCTGGAGCTTTGCAGTAATTTTTTAATGATGCAATGGAACAATAAATAATTGGAACGCCATCAGTAAAACGAATTGATTTTTTTTGCATTTGGTAGTCAGCTGCTCAGTAAAAATAAAATTTCATCATTGAAATTATAAAATGAATTTACGAAATTAATTTACATAGTTTCAAATACGTTTTTTTCTTTTTGAAAATTCATCGAAATGCATTTCTTTTTTTTTTCTGAAAATACAGCTCAAACATGTTCAAAATGTAAAACAAAAAGCGTACGTAATCAAATAAATCTTTTTGAACAAAACTAAACTATTTAAGCCAAACTCAGCCGTGTAAAACACCGAATAATTTAAATAAAGTGTTTAAACAAACACATTACTTTGCGGTACACGGAACAGCTCATTCTGGATTTTGGATTGAGCAAATAAATCTCTTAAATCTTAAAAAAAAAATAATATAAAAGTAATGCAAACACAAAACTTTCAAAACCACAATAAAGCGCAAAGCAAAAAGCATGCGATGAAATGAGTGCGCTGCGCACACACCGAACAAGTTTAACAAGAAAAAAGTGTCTGCTTTTAGAGCATTTTGAGCGAAAACTACAATTGGTGTTATTGTTTCATTCAATCGCTATTCGTCTTAGAGTCGTTTTCTGTAAAGTGCGACAATGACATCATCATAATTATGTGGGACGTTGAAAAATTATTATTTTTAATTGAAAATCGACCACCAATATATAATTTTAAATTAAAGGAACATAGCCATAAACGCATAATAGATAAATTGTGGATGGAAATTGCTGAGGAAATGGAAACTGGCCTCATAAAGTATTTCTTAGTGTGCGTGTAATTTCTCCTCTAATTTATGAAATTTCCCCTAAAAACTCAGTAATTGTGTCTATGTATGCGTGAAAACACGTCAATTTTACTCGTTGAATTCTTCCACATAACAAATAAAACAATGTAAGCAAATGGGTTTTGAAGGGTGATACGTACGAAGGATTTATATCTTCATATAGTGTTTTTGTACGTTTCATTCTCCAACCCCCGTTTGGAGACATTGTTGTATTTGTAATTTTGACAATTAATCCATGAATAGATGTGAGAACAAACAAAATAAAAAACGATGCCGTGGGCTAGCGGCACTTTGCATAGCAAAAACAAAATGGAGGGGTTAATAAGTTTTTTTTTCAGGTTTTTCCTTTTACTTTTTTCGATGAAAAAGTCAGTTTTAAGCTTTAATTTTGCAGGCATTTTGTGGATAGTGAACCAATGTACCTTTTTGTCTTGAAAAAAGCATGTTCAACATCAGTTTATTATAATTAATTCACTAATTTACAGTAATCACTACGAAATTCTTTAAATTTCATAATAAACCGCGGATTTTTATATCAAAGATGCGTTCGAAGAACCATCAAGTTAAGGGTGCGAGCGCAATTTTTGTATTGAATTCTAATAAATTTTCGTTAATGAACGGCCCAAATATTTTTTTTGCAAGTAATTAAAATCTGTATGAACTTAATTAATCCAAGTATATTTATAGTTTGTTTTTAATGATTTAAGCTTGCAACTATTTTTCAATTCCATTATGATTAATAAATATTAAATTAAAAAAAAGAGTTATAATCGAAAAATATCTTATCCATAACATTCTTGATTGATGGAAGCATACATGTATTTGCTATTTTTTGCTATTTCCACAGTTTAACGCAAAATATAATTTTCATTCATTCCTTAAAAATGTTTAGTTACCAAAGTTCAAGTTTACTTATTATTCTTTGAAGGGTATGTTTAGTAAAAGTGCTGCTAAAAATGAAACAAATTAATGAGTTTTACGTACATGTTTTTCTTAATATAGTAAATACTTCCATAGATTACATTTTATAAATGCAGAACATGGAAGAAAATATACATAACGTCGCCAAAAAAAATGCTCTAAGCAAACTACAGCTGAAAAAAATGTCTGTTTTGTTGTTTTACAAAGTATTGAGTTACACTTTTGTCCATTTGCAATAATTATACTTAAGTAGTTGCAGCGCATGTTGCGTTCGCAAATAATTTAAGTAAACAAAATAAATAATAATAAACTAATAAATCATTAAATAATATGTATTTGGTCAATTTTATTTTATTTAATATACATTTACAACATTTATTTGGATTGAAATTAAAAAACTATACAAATCTTCCAATTTAAGAATATGTCAGCACTTCAGATTCTGTTGGTTAGGATTGTTTAGTTTTTGAACGAGGCCATGAAACATTCAAAATGAAGCATTTAGATGGGGCTGATTACTATAATGAAGCGTTTTGATGGGCTGTAAGACTAAATGTGAGATCGTGTTTTGTTTTTTTGCATCATTTCACGCACACTTTCTCACATTTAGTCCGACGTAGCTTGTAGGCAAACCGAAATGTCAGTCTGAGATTCCGGTCTTGGTAATGGAGTGTTTTTGCTGTAAATCAACATGATTTCTATAAAAGGTACAATCCACGTCAATTGTTTGAAGTCACCCTATTTTAATGGGGTTTTCCATGGGTAAGTTCCGATTTCCTGCAAAAATTGATTTTTTTTTCGTGGAGCATAGAACACAATTGGATCTGTTTTTTGTTTGTCATTGTATTTGTGTAACTTCATGTACGTGCTATAGAGTGCTGTAAAGCTTCAAATTCACAGCTAAACGTTTTCTTAAAAATTTTATTAGCATTGGTGCAACTGGCATAAATCTGCCGAAAACTCCAGATCTGCAGATTTGATCTTAAATCAAGAATAAATTAATTTATTTTTCCCCATGGAATGCAAAAATAGGAAAATTTTTATTTTAACAGATCTAGAATAAATTGATTTATTTTGCCCATGGAAAACCCCATAAGTTTAAGAAAAGCTTGAACGATGTTCTTTCGCACCTACATATTTTTATAAATAAAACATACAATGTACAACAGAAAAGAAAACAGTCCAAAATAAGAGCGCGAGTTAATTTTTTTTATTTTGTATATTTAGTAGCTGAATGCAAAACAAGATATACAACCCTACGCAATTCATATGCAAGATATCTCAGGGAAAAACCCCCACCCGGGGTTTCTGCAGCGAAACAGAGGAAAAAAACATGGTACCTACCGGCGGCTATGTCTTTTTTAAAGGATCATATGATGGTTAACAGAAGAAGCCGAAACCGTATGGATGCAGATACAATAGATAATGACAGTCACAGTACATCCTCATCAATTCCTAGCACAGTGCCTGAGTTTGAAGAAAATGGCAGATCAATTAACTGTACTTCTTACCCCCGTTGCAGTAAGAGCGAACAATTAACATCTGCAGATAAACTAATAGGAATAGCAGAACCAGTGGCTGAATATTCTACGACAAGACTTGATAGAAGCGGAACTGAGGATTCAAATCTAACATTTTTTCAAAAGTGTGTTACCTGATTTAAAAAAATTGTCTGCCCAAAGGCAACACAAGGTCAAACAAGATTTTCTATTTAATCTTAATAAGCTCTTAGATGATCAAGAAATGGAGTTTTCGGAAATAAAATATCGCATTGATTAATAACATGTACATATGTACAGATGTGTTTATTTTTGTTTAAGTGTTTTTATTTTAAATAAAAATGAAGATGATAAAAGGGAACACGGATGTTTAAAATTTATCGGTAGAAGTTCATGAAAAAGTTGCTTTTCTAAATTATTACCAAGAAAAATAAATGATTCATAGAAGGTTTTGCTTTTATGTATTTATGAATCCATCTCTGCTGTTTTCAGTGAAATATTGCATTTCAGTAATTTCAGCCAAAACCCCAAAATTATTTTTTTAATTAAGTCATAATATCTATATAACCGCTTAGTGTATGAAACCTATAGTTCTACCTTCGTGGATTTTTATGTGGGCGGTGACATTAGGTATTGCAGTTTTGTTTGCTTAGCTTTTGTATACAAAACTTCTAACTTCATCTTGAGGCTACTGCGAACGTAAAAAAATAAACAGCTATGTGACAATGGGCAGGTTCAGACAACATAAGGAACTTCATTTGCAGTCAACTTCAAAAACATTCTATCGGGTGATTTTTTAAGAGCTTGAGAACTTTTTTTTTAAAAAAAAACGCATAAAATTTGCAAAATCTCATCGATTCTTTATTTGAAACGTTAGATTGGTCCATGACATTTACTTTTTGAAGATAATTTCTTTTAAATGTTGACCGCGGCTGCGTCTTAGGTGGTCCATTCGGAAAGTCCAATTTTGGGTAACTTTTTCGAGCATTTCGGCCGGAATAGCCCGAATTTCTTCGGAAATGTTGTCTTCCAAAGCTGGAATAGTTGCTGGCTTATTTGTGTAGACTTTAGACTTGACGTAGCCCCACAAAAAATAGTCTAAAGGCGTCAAATCGCATGATCTTGGTGGCCAACTTACCGGTCCATTCCTTGAGATGAATTGTTCTCCGAAGTTTTCCCTCAAAATGGCCATAGAATCGCGAGCTGTGTGGCATGTAGCGCCATCTTGTTGAAACCACATGTCAACCAAGTTCAGTTCTTCCATTTTTGGCAACAAAAAGTTTGTTAGCATTGAACGATAGCGATCACCATTCACCGTAACGTTGCGTCCAACAGCATCTTTGAAAAAATACGGTCCAATGATTCCACCAGCGTACAAACCACACCAAACAGTGCATTTTTCGGGATGCATGGGCAGTTCTTGAACGGCTTCTGGTTGCTCTTCACTCCAAATGCGGCAATTTTGCTTATTTACGTAGCCATTCAACCAGAAATGAGCCTCATCGCTGAACAAAATTTGTCGATAAAAAAGCGCGAAACACATTTCGAACCGAACACTGATTTTGGTAATAAAATTCAATGATTTGCAAGCGTTGCTCGTTAGTAAGTCTATTCATGATGAAATGTCAAAGCATACTGAGCATCTTTCTCTTTGACACCATGTCTGAAATCCCGCGTGATCTGTCAAATACTAATGCATGAAAATCCTAACCTCAAAAAAATCACCCATTATATGAAGATATAAATCCTTCGTACGTATCACCCTTCAAAACCAATTTGTTTACATTGTTGTATTTGTATGTGGAAGAATTCAACGAGGAAAATTGACGTATTTTCACCAAAAACACTCCATTACCAAGACCGGAATCTTTCGTACGTTTCACTCTCCAAAACCCGTTTGTTTACATTGTTGTATTTGTAATTTTGACAATTAGTCCATGAATAGATGTGAGCACAAACAAAATAAAAAACGATGCCGTGGGCTAGCGGCACTTTGCATAGCAAAAACAAAATGGAGGGGTTAATAAGTTTTTTTTCAGGTTTTTCCTTTTACTTTTTTCGATGAAAAAGTCAGTTTTAAGCTTTAATTTTGCAGGCATTTTGTGGATAGTGAACCAATGTACCTTTTTGTCTTGAAAAAAGCATGTTCAACATCAGTTTATTATAATTAATTCACTAATTTACAGTAATCACTGCGAAATTCTTTAAATTTCATAATAAACCTCGGATTTTGTATCAAAGATGCGTTCGAAGAGCCATCAAGTTAAGGGTGCGAGCGCAATTTTTGTATTAAATTCTAATAAATTTTCGTTAACGAACGGCCCAAATATTTTGTTTGCAACTAATTAAAATCTGTATCAATTTAATTAATCCAAATATATTTATAGTTTGTTTTAAATGATTTAAGCTTGCAACTATTTTTCAATTCCATTATGATTAATAAATATTAAATTTAAAAAAAGAGTTATAATCGAAAAATATCTTATCCATAACATTCTTGATTGATGGAAGCATACATGTATTTGCTATCAAAAAAAAACTATGCATCAAAGGAACACTAATGTTTTAAAAAAGTAATCAGAACGATTATAGCGAACCTGTTGAATAAATGCAGAGCAAATAAAATGCAAATTTTGACATATATCACAAAATGAAAACGTCTTAAAATCGTTCTGAATTCATGCACAACTAATTCAATAGAACATGTAATCGTCATGAATGTTTATTGTTGACGTACAGAAGTTTTTTTTAGTGGATTTCCATAGTTTAACGCAAAATATAATTTTCATTCATTCCTTAAAAGTGTTTAGTTACCAAAGTTCAAGTTTACTTATTATTGTTTGAAGGGTATGTTTAGTAAAAGTGCTGCTAAAAATGAAACAAATTAATGAGTTTTACGTACATGTTTTTCTTAATATAGTAAATACTTCCATAGATTATATTTTATAAATGCAGAACATAGAAGAAAATATACATAAACAATAGTTTTCAGGTATAAAGCAGAGGTTAGTGTAGAAAAATATTTTTGAGAAAGCCAATAATATTTTAGGTATGTTCATTAAAGAAATTTCCGCTTCAGCTAACCTTCATCAACTTTTTAGAAAAAAAATGAGCATTAATAGCAGCCAATTATTTCATAGCATAATTAATTTTTCAGATTGTAAAATGTCTAGAAATTTTCATACGCCACAAAATCCGTAATTTTATGCGTAAACATAGAAGACAACATTATTTAGTCAAGAAGTATGGATTTTGGCGCGTATACCGTTTGTTTTCTATTGGGTGTTCGGTTTCCCCGTACTGGAATAAAAAAAAGTTACTTAAATCTATTTATTGCACTCATTTAGTTGGTATTGTGTGTAAACATATTGCCTATTTCTATTCCTTAAAGATGCTTTACACAAAGCAACTTATTTTTAAAACATGATTCCCTCAAATTTTTATTCCAAAATCTAACTACAAACAAAATTTTAACTCTAACATAGTCCCTTAAAAAGAAATTTTCAGGAATATTTCTGCAACAAACAAAACTAAAATTTGGTCTTGCAATTATCGAACTGCTTAAATGATGAAAATACTAATCTAATTGAGGAATCTGAACTAGCTAAATTTGGCAATGGAACTTCACAAGTATGCTTCTCGTAAAAAAAAACTTCTAACGTTTGCTCTAAGCAAACAAAAGCTGAAAAAATTGTCTGTTTTGTTGTTTTACAAAGTATTGAGTTACACTTTTGTCATGTTGCGTTCGCAAATAATTTAAGTAAACAAAATACAGCACTAATAAATCATTAAATATATTTGGTCAATTTTATTTTATTTAATATACATTAACAACATTTATTTGGATTGAAATTAAAAAGCTATACAAATCTGCCAATCTAAGACCATGTCAGCACTTCAGATTTTCTTGGTTAGGATTGTTTAGTTTTTGAACGAGGCCATGCAACATTCAAAATGAAGCATTTAGATGGGGCTGATTACTATAATGAAGCATTTTGATGGGCCTGAGGACTAAATGTGAGAATGTGTTTGGTTTTTTGCATCATTTCACGCACACTTTCTCACATTTAGTCCGAAGTAGCTTGTAGGCAAACCGAAATGTCAGTCTGAGATTCCGGTTTGGTAATGGAGTGTTTTTGATTTTCACGCATCCATAGACACATTTACTGAGTTTTAGGGGAAATTTCATAAATTAGAGGAGAAATTACACGCACACTAAGAAATACTTTATGAGGGCAGTTTCCGGTTTAGCTTGTAGGCAAACCAATATGGCTACCGAGGATTTATATCTGTACTAGAGTGTTTTTGGTCAACTGCGTTCTTTGCACGTAAATTTAGACCAAAGTGCCTGTCTACACGCGTTGTACCCACAACGTTGTGCTCACAACACTATGTGTCTACATGTGTTGTGACTACTCATGACCCCTTTTCCATTTTGTGTTATGGAACGACAAATTTGAAACATTTGTGTTTGAAATTTTGAGCCAGTGATACTGCCGGCCGACATGCATTTACGGTTGCCACTTGAAAAAAAAAGTTTGTGTCCAAATTTGAAAATAAAAATGACCACTTGTAGGTAAAAACGACCAACATAATCACATTTTGTTTAACATATTTTCCTTATTATGCAGATGACATTTATTTTGTAACTACGTACAAATAAACTGACAAAATCCCTAACATACTTAATTAAATTAGATTAACCCAAATAAAGATGACGAAATATAAAAACAAAGCGTTTTAACATTAGATCACAGTATATAAGTTTTTACAATAATTTCGATTTCGAGAATTTATACGGCTTGTGTAATGCGTAGATAATTCTCTCTGTTCCCTAAGTCCAATTCAGATCAAGAGTTTATATTTTTAATAAAGTTATTATTTACACAAAGTTGCTTAAATGAGTTTAACAGTTATTTCTACTAAGCCATGTGAGTATGTTAAAAGAACGTTATCGTTACTCAAATTGTCGAACATCTTTTGTCGTTTCCAAATAATATATATACCAAATGGAATAAAAAATGACCATTTGACAAAGTGAAAAATAATGACCAAATTTGGTCACAGATGACCAACGTGGTAACCGTGTATACAATATGTGCCAAGCCGAAGAGCAAAACTAGTATACCTTTCGCATCGACGATTAGAAAATAATGAGAAATTCGGAACGAAATGAGAAAGGAACTGTACTGCCCAAGCAGAAAATTCAATTTTTGTCATGAGCATCCCGTCCCTTTACTCAGCTCCTCGCTTGCCCACAAACTCTCGTCACAACGTTGTGGGCACAACGCGTGTAGACAGGCACAAAGCAACTAGTTAGTTTTGCAACAAAAACACTCCATTACCAAACCGGAATCTCAGACTGACATTTCGGTTTGCCTACAAGCTACGTCGGACTAAATGTGAGAAAGTGTGCGTGAAATGATGCAAAAAACAAAACACATTCTCACATTTAGTCTTACAGCCCATCAAAATGCTTCATTATAGTAATCAGCCCCATCTAAATGCTTTATTTTGAATGTTTCATGGCCTCGTTCAAAAACTAAACAATCCTTACCAACAGAATCTGAAGTGCTGACATGGTCTTAAATTGGAAGATTTGTACCTATAGCTTTTTAATTTCCATCCAAATAAATGTTGTTAATGTATATTAAATAAAATAAAATTGACCAAATACATATTTAATGATTTATTAGTGCTGTATTTTGTTTACTTAAATTATTTGCGAACGCAACATGCGCTGCAACTGGTTAAGTATAGTTAGAAATGGACAAAAGTGTAACTCAATACTTTGTAAAAAAAAAACAAAACAGAAAATTTTTTCAGCTGTTGTTTGCTTAGAGCATTTCTTGGGCGACGTTAGAAGTATTTTTTTTGTACGAGAAGCATACTTGTGAAGTTCCATTGCCAAATTGAGCTAGTTCAGATTCCTCAATTAGATTAGTATTTTCATCATTTAAGCAGTTCGATAATTGCAAGACCAAATTTTAGTTTTGTTTGTTGCAGAAATATTCCTGAAAATTTCTTTTTAAAGGGACTATGTTAGAGTTAGAATTTTGTTTGTAGTTAGATTTTGGAATACATATTTGAGGGAACCATATTTTAAAAATAAGTTGCTTTGTGTAAAGCATCTTTAAGGAATAAAAATAGGCAATATGGTTACACACAATACCAACTTAATGAGTGCAATAAATAGATTTAAGTAACTTTTTTTTATTCCAGTATGGGGAAACCGAACACCCAATAATTGGCTGCAATTAATGCTTAATTTTTTTATAAAAAGTTGATGAAGGTTAGCCGAAGTGGAAATTTCTTTAATGAACATACCTAAAATATTATTGGCTTTCTCAAAAATATTTTTCTACACTAACCTCTGCTTTATACCTGAAAACTATTGTTTATGTATATTTTCTTCTATGTTCTGCATTTATAAAATATAATCTATGGAACTATTTACTATATTAAGAAAAACATGTACGTAAAACTCATTAATTTGTTTCATTTTTAGCAGCACTTTTACTAAACATACTCTTCAAACAATAATAAGTAAATTCGAAGTTTGTTAACTAAACATTTTTAAGGAATGAATGAAAATTATATTTTTCGATAAACTGTGGGAATTCACTAAAAAAAACTTCTGTACTTCAACAATAAACATTAATGTCGATTACTTGATCTATTAAATGAGTTGTGCATGAATTCAGAACGATTTTAAAACGTTTTCATTTTGTGATACATGTCAAAATTTTCATTTTATTTGCTCTGCATTTATTCAACAGGTTCGCTATAATCGTTCTGATTATTTTTTTAAAACATTGGTGTTCCTTTGATGCATAGTTTTTTTTGATAGCAAGTACATGTATGTTTCCATCAATCAAGAATGTTATGGATAAGGTATTTTTAGATTATAACTCTTTTTTTAAATTTAATATTTATTAATCAAAATGGAATTGAAAAATAGTTGCAAGCTTAAATCATTAAAAACAAACTATAAATATACTTGGATTGGTTAAATTTATACAGATTTAAATTACTTGCAAACAAAATATTTGGGCCGTTCGTTAACGAAAATTTATTAGAATTCAATAAAATATTGTGCTCGCACCCTTAACTTGATGGTTCTTCGAATGCAACTTTGATACAATAATTCAAGGTTAATTATGAAATTTAAAAAATTTCGTAGTGATTATTGTAAATTAGTGAATTAATTATAATAAACTGATGTTGAACATGCTTTTTTCAAGACAAAAAGGTACATTGGTTCACTATCCACAAAATGCCTGCGAAATTAAAGCTTAAAACTGACTTTTTCATCGAAAAAAGTAAAAGAAAAAACCTGAAAAAAAACTTATTAACCCCTCCATTTTGTTTTTGCTATGCAAAGTGCCGCTAGCCTACGGCATCGTTTTTTTTTGTTTGTGCTCACATCTATTCATGGACTAATTGTCAAAATTACAAATACAACAATGTAAACAAACGGGTTTTGGAGAGTGAAACGTACGAAAGATTCCGGTCTTGGTAATGGAGTGTTTTTGTTTTGCAAGTGTCATAAACTTAAAACTCGGAACTTTACTTCACCAGCCTCTACCTTCAGTTCACAGTGCTAAAACTTAATTGTCTACTATCTCACTCCTCGGGGAAGCTACAATTTCATCTCGACTTGTATTTTGTATTTTAAAGAAATATTACTTATTCCTTTTCCAATTTGACAAGGAACCCTTTTAAATAATAAAACATCAAATAGAATTGTGCAGAAAATAAATAAATCACGAAGTAAAAAAGTTCAGCTTTCAGCTGAATGAAAAATTATGATTAGCTGTCATTTTGACAAAATTGGAATTAACTTGATAGTTAGGGAGATTTTTCTTGACTAACTTTCCAATAAGGTTGCCTAAATTGGAAGGCATTTTTTTGGCAGCTGACCAATCAGATAATAGAAACTTACCTTACTTTCAAGTCCCTTATGTCGTCTGAACCTACCCAATATTATAGATTTTATATACAAATCCTGTCTACATGTGTTGTGCACACAACGTTGTGCTACATGTCTACATGTGTTGTGACTACTCATGTCATGAACCCTTTTCCATTTTGTGTTGTGGAACGACAAACTTGAAACGTTTGTGTTTGAAATTTTGAGCCGGTGATACTACCGACATGCATGTTCATTATATACATAAGGCCGAAGAGCAAAACAAGTATACCTTTCGTATCGACGAACATAAAATAATGAGAAATTCGGAACGAAATTCGATGAGAAGGGAACTGTACTGCCCAAGCAGAAAATTCAATTTTTGTCATGAGCATCCCGTCCCTTTACTCAGCTCCTTGCTTGCCCACAAACTTTCGTCACAACGTTGTGGGCACAACACGCGTAGACAGTTTTAGCTAAAGCCTAGTACATACTTGTGAACCATCTCGTGAACCCATACAAATTTCAGTTTTTGGTTCACCCGTGAACTTGCTCGTGAAGCTGAGTGGAGAACAAAGTGGAGAGTTTTCGTTCACGGGCAATTCACGTGCAAAATGTACGGGAACTGTTGGTGAAGCTTTGACGTGTACTCACAAGTGTGTACCAGTGAGCAATGTCAAAAATTCACTTTCTCCACTGGCGAACGTTCACTTCACGAGGAAGTATGTACTAGGCTTTAAGGCTAAAACAGATGTGCAGCGAATTCAAATAACACCGGGCTTATGGGATCAAAATTGAAGAAAGACTGCATGATGTATCTATTCCTAAATTTACTGTGAGAGTCAGTAAATTTAGTACAGAGTAATTGCAGCTAATATAGCGAACAAGAAAAACACAAATAATCGTCATCTGGCATTACTGATATTGTATTGTAGTTCTTTGAAAAAAATTCTTTGAGACAAAAAAAGAAAGATATATCGGCTGCTCTCATTTTGTTTGACAGACCTATGTATCGTTTACATGGCAGAGAGTATGCGCGTGTAGAGATGCGTGCAGACCAGCTACACGTCTGTTTTAGTCATAATGACTTTATTTATAAATATCTCTCTTCATTAATTCGATGCGATCATTCATTGCATCCAACATTGCGAAATACAAAAACACAAATCAATCTTATAGGGCCCATACACTACGCAAACACGTTTGTTCAAACGTGTGTTTGAGCAAACATAGTTTCGCCACACTCTACACAAACATGTTTGAGAGATATTACTTTTTACACACCACAATACCGGTAAACTTTCATAAAGTTCAATGAATTCAGTCCAAAAAATTTGTTCCTCTTGTTTATTCATGTTAACTCTATGAAAATTGGCATCGGTTTGAGCAAAATTCAATACACACCACACAAACATGTTTGTGCAGGCACGGAAAATTCAAAATTTTTTGATTTTGTTCAAACCGCTTGCGCAAACACACATCATCGCTAGACACTACTCAAACAGTTTGCACAAACATTTTTACAAGAACAAAATACATTCGTTTGCTCAAACAGTTTGTGTAGTGTATGGGCTCTATTAGTCTGTCATTACTGATAGTGTGTTTTTTTTAAGTAAATTCTTTAAAACAAGAAAAGAAAGATATATTGGCTGCTATCTTTTTCTTTGACAGAACAGAGTTTCATCTTTGTATATATGTAATCATGCACACATTGTATTGCTTGTTCGCCTTGGCCGCAATGTGGTGTTGAAAGTTTTATTTACAAAGTAAGGTTAAGTTATGAGCTAATGCCGCCAAACCCACTAGATGCCACCCCCGAAGAGGACCATGATGATAGTTTTTATATAACAAAGGTATCATATACATGACAGAAAGAACACATTTTTTAATAAAATATAAAATTAATAATCGTATTTCTGCTTCTGTCAGTTCAATAAATTCAATGCAGTCACTGTCAAGTCGATATGCTACGGCAACATTAGATATTGCATTTTTTTTAAACTGAACTTTTGTATGATATATTTCCAACACCATCTTGAGGCTACGCGAACGTAAAAACCAACTCCATGATAATACTATAGATTATATATACAAAGCTGTCAATAAAGAGTGACAGTCACTCAATCCAAAAATTTTTATAAAGGAATTTATGTTTTCAGTTTTGCTCAAATCTTGTTTTATTCTGATTATAAATAAATTTATTATTAAATTTCTCTATCCTTAAGGATTTAGAAATAAAATGGCCGTTAGTGGTGCTAACGTGTAAAAGAACAGCTGATCCAAAACAGCTGGGATGTCATAAAAGTTATCCAAAGGTATCTGACAGAACAGCTGATTTAATGTATGCAAATTATTTGAATACAATTATTAAAATTGAAAATTTTGTTTTACAATTGTGGATCTCTAAATCTAAATATTTGTCTGCTTTTGTGAACCTTGTTTTTATTTTTTTCCATCTATCTCAATTTAGGTATCCAACTCGCTCAATAAGGTAACTGAAAATCCACCTATCCAGGGTAGCGCTTCCAACACGAGATTGAACGCAGCCAATGCACAGAAAAGTTTCATTGGAAGTCAGAACTTCCAAGCTTCTAATCAAATTGGAAATTTTAATGTCTCTGTGTTATTGTTTTTGTTTTGTTTTAACTTTGACATCATTTCAGTTTTTTTTTAGTGATTTTCGATTTTCCGATAGATATTCGGATAGCTTATCTTTTCGTGAGTACGTGAAACTTTTGATTAGTTGCGATTTGTAAAGAACCAATTATGTCAGGTATATTTCATATCAATAAACTATAATTTTGAAGATAGTAATTGCTTTAGTGATAATTTCAAAATCATCTACACAATTTTATGTCTTGTGGTCGTCAATGTTAGAATACAAATTGTTATCAATCTTTTTGTCTTTAGGTTGCTGTGGGTGCTGCTCAGCACTTCGACCTCGTTACAAACGGCTCGTTGACAACATATTCCCGGAAAATCCAGAAGATGGGTTGGTCAAATCAAACATGGAAAAGCTGACCTTTTATTCGCTAAGCTCTCCAGATAAATTAGATCGTATTGGCGAATATCTGTATCAAAAAGCCACCAAGGACATCAATCGCAAAAGATACAAGTATGTTTGTTAACTTGACTAGAAGTGATGACGAATAATGGTTTTATTTTAGGTTTGTTGAAATTGCAATGGAGGCTATGGATTTGCTTTTGGTGGCATGTCATGCACAAACCTTGAATCTTTTTGTTGAGTCATTCCTGCGAATGGTGCAGAAGTTGCTGGAGGATTCAAATCCTAATCTACAAATTATGGCTACAAATTCGGTAAAATTAATTGCGAACCTTTGTAAAACAAATAAATTTACTTTATTTCTGTTTTATCATTCAGTTTGTAAAGTTTGCAAATATTGAAGAGGATACTCCTTCGTATCATCGTCGTTATGACTTTTTTATATCTAAGTTCTCGTCAATGTGCCATGGAAATCATGACAACATAGAACTAAGAGATAGTATTCGCTTGGCCGGAATCAAAGGGCTACAAGGCGTCATTCGAAAAACTGTATCAGATGACTTAGTAGAAAACATCTGGGAAAAACAACATATGGAAAAAATTGTGCCGTCATTGCTATTTAATATGCAGGCAGGTTGCATTAAGAAATTAAATCAATGTACCTTCAAACTAATTTATATTTTTTTCTCAATTCAGTTTGGTGATTTAACTCCAACAGAAGATCAAACGGATATAACACCACCAGTACTAGCAGAAGAAGTCTTAAGAGAATTAGTGGGTCGAGCGTCGTTTGGACACATTCGATCAGTGCTAAAACCACTTTTAACGTAAGTCTATGTTATTAAAAAAATTCAGACCCTTCTTTTTGGCATCTAAGATTTTAAATAATTTATTTAGTTATATCGTTATATAATTTGTATAGCAGACTCGTTAACATTTGGATAGTAACAAAATTAACACAATATTCCAAAAGTTCATACTTAGCTTAGTCTCCAGTTAAGTAAATACTTGTTTAACGCTAAAAGTAACTATCTATAAAATTTGTATATTGAATAGGTAAAATTTTAAAAATTAATTAATCCATGTGTCTCTATTTTGCTTCGTTGTACCAATTTGTATTTATTTATGGTAGATCGTCACTCCGTCTTTTATAGGGTCGTACTGCTGGTCTCCATTTCGTTGTCATTTTTGTCCATTTTTGGTCCTGAAGTCTAGATACATGACCTGCCCAGCTCCACTTCAGCCTTCCTGCTCTATTTATGACGTCTGTAATTCCGGTTCTATTGTGAATATCTTCATTGAGTACCCTTTGACTTGGTCGTACATATGTTCAGAATTTTTCTTTCCATTTTGGTTTGACATATCCTCAGCTGGTCAACTGTTTTTGCGTCAAGCTCATTTTTTGTAGTCCGTAAGTAAGGATCAGTAAAATAGCAGATAGATATATTTCATTCTGTCTGCACTTTGGTCCAATTGAAAATTTAGAATTGTTTAAAGCTATTTGTGATGCGTCTGTTAATTTCTTTATTTTCTTGGTCTTCTAGCTGTGCCAAATATATTTAATCTTCTACGTACTCAATTTGTTCTTCGTCCAACGTTATATCGTCTTTTGTGTG
The DNA here is from genome assembly GCA_920104205.1 of Eupeodes latifasciatus. Lineage (NCBI taxonomy): Eukaryota > Metazoa > Arthropoda > Insecta > Diptera > Syrphidae > Eupeodes > Eupeodes latifasciatus. Next base: position 72,062,094 of record OV049925.1, read on the forward strand.
ATATGTCATGTCTTTAGTTTTCGATTTGTTCATTTGAAGCCCATACTTTTTACACAAGGTAGTTAGTTCCGTCAACATGTCTTGAATGTGTGTAGCTTTCGTAGAAATAAGAACTATGTCGTCTGCAAATCTTTAATTGTTAAGAACTTGAACACATATCCTGATTCCATATTTTGTCTTCCAGTTAGTTTTTTGGAAAATATCTTTAGGACTGAACTGAATAGAGGTGGTGAAAGCAGATCTCCTTGTTTAACTCCTCTTGTTATATCAAATTTGCCTCCTATATTCTCTGTTTGTATTCGTGCTGTATTATTTTTGTATATGTTTTTTATTGTTTGTACTATATTTAGGCTTATATTTTGATTTTTTCAGGGAGGAACATATCATTTCGTTTTCAGTGAAGTCAAAAGCTTTACTAAAGTCAATAAATAGAAAATAAACCGGGAGTCTGAATTCATTGTATTTTTCTGTTAGCTGATTCATTGTTTGTAAGTGTTCTGTTGTTGAGAACCCTTCCCTAAATCCAGCTTGATCTCTTGGTTGATTGTTATTAATGTCTTCTTTGATGTTAATGTAAAGTGTTTTGGAGAAAAGCTTGTAAATTGTCGAAATGTTACTCATGGGTCTATAGTTATTGATATCGTCCTTCTTTCCTTTTTTGTGTATAAATGTTATCGTTGTTTCTTTTCATTCAGGGATTTGTTTTGCTTGTACTATTTCGGTAAATATGTTTGTTACAATGTTGGAAAGGGAGTTTTTTTTTTTGAATTGAAATATTTTATTTAGCCCAAATTAGCTATTTATAATTTACAAAATGATTATGATTAATATATATATACATTTTTATGTTATTTACAATGGCATTGGCGTTTATATGTTTTGTTTAACAAAGTTAATTATTGCTTTTTTAAATATAAATCTATCAGTCTGTTGCTTTACATTGTTTGGTAAATCGTTAAAAAGCTTAAATCCTTTGTAAATTAAACTATTTTGTGATCTTGCACTTCTGTATGATTGCAGTCTTAAATCCTCTCCATTTCTTAACAAAAACGGTTGAACATCTCTTACGTAACGAATATGTTATGACAAGTATTTTGGTAGTAAATTATTTTTAATTTTGAATACAAAAAATAAAACATTGAAATAAATACGCTGTTTAACATTCATCCACATTAAAGTATTTAACATAAGCACTATAGAAGTATATTTACTACATCTAAGTATTGCTCGCATAGCTTTATTTTGCAGTTTTTGAAGATTATTCATTGAACTTTCATTGATTAAATATAAAATTGTAGAGCAAAACTCAAAATGAGGTTTTATTATAACATTGTAAATATTTATAGCGGTAATAGTGCCTACTTTATTTCTAATTCTTCGCAAGAAACCTACTTTTTTTGCAATTTTCTTTACAATATACTGCACATGAGATTCAAAACATAGTTTATAATCAATAATGACACCTAAGTACTTAATTTCTAATACTTGTTCTACTATTTCTTGATCAATTGTTACGTTAACATTAACATTATCATTTAAAACAATACATTTAGTTTTTGAAACATTTAGTTTAAGCTTATTAGCCTTAAGCCATATATTTAATACTTTAAGGTCTTCATTTAATAGTCGTTCGCATTCCTGGACTGTTTCAGCTTTAACAAACAAGAGTGAATCGTCAGCAAACAAAGCAAGCTCGCAATTTTTAATAACTTTGTTCATGTCGTTGATGTAGCAGTTAAAGAGGAGTGGTCCCAGTATTGAGCCTTGAGGGACTCCCAGTTCAATCGGTTCAATTTCGGATAATACGTTGTTAATTTTGGTTTGTTGAGAGCGCCCCAATAAAAAACTTCTAAACCAACCAAGTGCGGAGCCCGTTATTCCGTAATAGTGCAATTTATCAAGCAATATATTTGGATCGATTGTCTCAAAGGCTCGTTTGAGGTCAAGAAAAACACAAACAACTTTCTTACCTTTTGAGATAGATTCTTTCCAACTTATTAATACCATATTTACAGCAGATTCGCATGAATGTGATTGACGGAACCCAGATTGATTCTCGATGATGATTTTATTTTCACTCAGATATTGTGAAAGTTGCTTATAAACGATTTTTTCAAGTACTTTTTCATAGACCGGTAATGAATTAATGGGTCGAAATTCTTCACACTTTAAAGTTTTTTTGATTTTCTCAATAGGTGTCACAATAGAATTTTTCCATGTTTGAGGAAATTGACCTTGTGTTAATGATACATTGATTATTTTTAACAACGACTGTCCGACTACATCAAAAGCGTCAATAAATAATTTTGGACTTAGTAAATCACTATCTTTTTTATTGTTTAATTCTTTAATTGTCTTCATCAAATCATTTATATTAATTTCATTAAACTTGAAAGGATTTTCACAAGAAAAGTCTATTTGATTAACATATGGAACATTTTCAATCGTATTATTTATTATTTGCACACTATTGATACAAAATTTATTAAACCGATTAGCTAGCTCTTTGTCATCTGTGATAAATTCACTATCGAATTGAACTTTTGTTATTTCACTTTTTTTTCGCGCAGTACTAACGATTTTAGTGTTCTCCACATAGCTTTTTGATTAGTGCAGTTTTCAAGGGATCTTTTTATAAAATTATTTTTCGCATGATTAAGTTCTTTAGTGTAAGTATTTCGTATGTTCCTAAAATAACACCAATCATCCAAACTACCTGTAAAGATTGCTTTACTTTTCGCATTATGTTTTTGATGTTTGAGCGCATTCAAATGTTGATTAAACCACGAATTTTCTTTTTTACTTGGATATTTTAGCGTTTTAAATTTAATCAATACCATTAATAATTTATTTTGAAAATTTTTCGCGTACTGGTGTATATCATTAACAACAAGAGAATTTATACCACTTTCTTCAAACGCTGATAATAAGTTGGCTTTAGAATATTTTAAAACTTGTATTTTTTTAACTTTTGGTTTGGAAAATTTTGCTCTCATTGGGAGTTTTAAAGATATAGCTTCATGATCTGCGATATCAAAATCACCACTAACACTAGCCACTAAATAAGATAAATTTGAGACGACATAGTCTATTAAGGTTCTAGATGTACTTGTTATTCTTGTTGGTTCATTTACTAATTGTGTACACCCGTTTTCAAGTATAATTTTGTTGCAATCACGCCTATAAATATTATTTTCATCGAACCAGTCAATATTAAAGTCTCCAACTATTATAAGATTATTGTTATCTTTCACCAAATTATCCATTAACTCATTAAAACGGTCACAAAATTGTCTATTAGATGATGATGGAGATCTATATAAACCAGCGATTACAAAAGAGCAAAAACCACATCGCACTTAAACAGCAAGACACCAAATATCCATATTCACTACTAGTGTATATACTTGTTCACACTGCAGATTTGCATTTACATAAATAGCGACTCCACCTGTATGCCTAGATAAGCTAACACATCTAATAAGATTATATTTTTCAATATTAACTTCATTATCTGAAATATTTTCAGTCAAACGTGTTTCACTAAGCACAATTATATCAAAAGTTTGGTTTATTAAAACTTGTTCAAGCTCATTAAAATTTGCGATTAAGCTTTGAATGTTAAAATACACAAAAGAAATTTCGGTTGGTTGCTAATATTTAATTTTGTCCTTTTGGATCTGAACTTTTTTTTTGAATACCGGACATTCATTACTTCGACTATCATGGTCAACGTCAAGATTAAGTTTTAAATTTGCACAATTAATACATTTCATTGCTTTTTCACATTGACGTTCATCGTGAGATTCACCGCACCGAGGACAAACTGCTTCACGTTTACATGTTTTGGCTTCATGATTATAGCCCCAACATTTATAACACCTTTTAACCCATGTATAATCGTACACTGCACATTGGTCCCATCCGACATTTACTACTTGTAAATCTAAAAACTTTTTATATAGTTCACCATTAATTTGTAAAATTGCATTAAATTTATTTTTTCGGGGGCATTTATAAAACCGGACACATTTAAAATTGTCACTAATATCGTTTTGCGATTTTATTGCTTCACATAGAGCCTCGCCTCCCCACTCATCATTTAATCCACAAATTGTAACATTAGGATCATTTAATTTAGGTGTTATTAAATTATAATCATCACACATTTTGGACGATACTTCATGTTCAATTTTTTCTCTTGAATCGGTATCCACACATTTAATTGCTATAGCACCATCTTTCCTATTAGAAACACTTTTAACTTTTAACGACAGAGCCTGAGGATCAATGTTTACTTTTATCGCTTTTCTTGTCGCATCGTTGTTTTGTGTATTCTTAGGTGCAATGATGACAGGTGGTTCATTTACCAAAACATTTGAATAAGAAGCACTATTATTATTATTTATGGACATTGATGAGCACGTAACATCATTTATTTTCTTATCAATGTTTTTTACAACTTCACTATTCTCGATTAAAAGAGTTTTTATTTCATTTACACTTTTTAATAAATCATTGGAGAATTTTTGACATTCTAAGCAATGAAAAAGCATGCACTCATGTTCCATTGTCATGCGTTTCTCATATTCGCTTATGCCAAAGCAAGAGAGATGAAAAACACCATTACATACACCACTGCAAGAGATACCATCTTTTTCTTTCTTTATGTGTTTGTTGCACAACTTGCATATGATAGAACTCATTATGTATATAATAGCTTTTTTTTTTTTTAACGTTTTGTCCTTTGTTTAATTTTTCACTCAACAATCACTAATATTTAAGTTTTCTTTTAATTGTTTATTTATGTTTTAAGCTAATTTTGATTTAAATAATTTATATTTCTTTTAAAATTACTACTTAAGTTCAATTTGCACTATAATTTATAATTGCCAATGCCTTATAACAACTTTAAATAAATAATACAAATGGAGCACTTAATCCGCACAACTGTCGCGATCAAGATCAGCACACGTCTTTTTTTTTTTAAATTGTTTTCATTAAATTCACGAATATCTTTCGTTGTTTTAGATCTTATATAGTTTTTCTGAGCTCGCTTAGCTCTTATTTTTCTTGGTTAAGTTGTGGTTTTGATCTTAAGGTTTCTCTTCTAAAAATAAAAGCTTTGGTTTCGTCGGATATGTTTTCTTTGGAAATCTTTGTGTTCATTATTGAAATGTTTGTTGTAGTCCTTATATACATATATCTACATTTTCTATATTGTCATATTTATTTTGAAGGTCACATATTTGACGGTTCTAAAAGCTTATTGATCTTTGTCTTTATATTTTGATTATAAGTGATTATTTTTTGATCAGGAACTATTTTAGGGATAACATAGGTTTGTCGATTTCTTCTCCTTAATGTTTTATGATCAACTTTTATCTTCATTCTTAGTAGTCTATGATCGCTGCAAAATGTATATCTAATATATACAATATTCCTGTCACAGTGTTAGTTGCCATACTCCTCCGAAAAGGCTTAACCAATTTCAATGAAATTTTGCATATATATTCGGTAGGTCTGAGAATAGGTTTTTATCTATTTTTTATATTCCTAAGTGTTATGGTTTAATTGCATCAACATCGTACACGGTGCAACGATCTTACTATAGTATTCAGTGACGCTATGTAAAATGAAGTATTGATTGCTATTGGGATCTTTGCATTATCATTGCCAACTTTCCACTCAGTCATTTCGGTATGCATTCACCAAATCGAAATGCATTTGATTTAATAGACACTGAATTGAATTGTGAACTACAATACATCACTGTAGAAATGGCAGCGATTGTTGCTCGCAATGTCCCACTAATGAATGGAGAACAAAAAACATTAATGACCACATCATGCTCGCAGTTCTGGCAAGACAAGTAGGATTCTTTTTTTTTGGATGCACCAGGTGGAACTGGCAAAACATTCCATAATTCGATAATTCTTGCTTAAACACGATCAAATAATGCTATCGCATTGGCTGTTGCATCTTCTGGCATTGCGGCAACTTTATTGGATGGAAGCAGAACAGCTCATTCAGTATTTAAACTGCCACAAAATATTCAAAATAACACAGACGCGGTGTGCAATATAAAAAAACAATCATCCATGGCCACAGTGTAAAATTATCATCTGGGATGAATGCACTATGGCACACTGAGGCGTTGAACAGAACATTGAAAGATATAAAAAACAACGACAGACTATTTGGCGGCACTTTGTAACTCCTTTCAGGTGATTTGAGACAAACACTTCCCGTTATTCAGCGTTCAACGTACGCCGATGAGATCAACGCGTGCTTCAAATCAAACTGAAAGTAAATATGCGTGTTCAAATGCTTCAAGATCCATCCGCTGAAACATTCTCAAAATAACTGTTGATAGATATAGTCGACGGAAAAGTTACTACAGATGAAACTGGATGTATAAAATTACCGGTCGATTTTTGCAAGGTTATTGATTCACAAGATGCTCTCATTGACCAGATATTTCCCGATGTACAGAGAAAATATACTTATAAATTATGAGTGGCCGGCAGAAAGAGCAATTTTAGCAGCAAAAAATGTGGATGTCAACGAATTAAATCTCAAGATACAACATTTGTTACCAGGAGACTTGGTATCATACAAATATGTTGATACAGTTTGTGATGCTACCAAAGCTGTAAATTATCTAGCTGAGTTTTTGAACTCATTGGATTTACCAGGCATTCCACCGCATAATTTGCAACTGAAGGTTGGATCTCCGGTAATTTTGCTTCATAATTTGAACCCACCACGGTTGTGCAACGGCACGCAATTAGTAATTAAAAAATTTATGAAAAATGTTATCGAAGCCATAATTCTAAATGGCAGTTTCCGAGGTAAAGATATTTTATTACCGCGAATCCCTATTATACCCACAGATGTGCCAATTCAATTCAAACGCTTTCAATTTCCAATTAGATTGGCATTTGCAATGACTATCAATAAGTCTTAAGGCCAAACGATGTCTGTCTGCGGCTTAGATTTGAGCACTTCATGTTTTTCACATGGACAATTATGCGTGGCGTGCTCTCAAGTGGGCAAACCATCCAGTTGGTTTGTATTGGTGAAAGATGTGATCACACAAAATATTGTACACTCTGTTGCATTAAGGGATTGATATTGTTCTTTTGTAGTACAATAATAATTAGCGATATAATTTTAAAGAATTAATTTTAATAAATTAAAAAAATTAGTTTGGTGATTTTTTATTTTAGTATTTTATCACCTTTTACAGTGATCTATACCTCTCCCACTTATATACCACATCCTTACACACTTACAATAAGTTATTTATTTCTAGCAAAATATTCTCTAGAAATTATTTACATGACAACACAACGTTTGTCGGGTCAGTTAGTTCATTCATAAAATATAATAACATATCAATGTATCGGAGCATTCATAGAATATATCAACTAAAGTGTGAAGATTTTCAGACGAGTATATCACCAATCAAACAGTAATATCAACAGCTTGTTGATATTAAAATCGTCAGAAATAAATTCAAAAATTTTAAGATTATTTTAATTTAGTTTATTAATTACAAAGTATATATTGCTTCAGACTTGTCTTTTTTTGAGTGTTCTTTGAGCGCATGTTGAAAGATACCAAACATTAATTTTCATTGTTCAAATATAAAAAAAGAATAACGAATTTACTTTCTTACAGTCATTTGGATCGTCATGAGCTCTGGGTGCCAAATACCTTTGCCATCCATACATTCCGCATCGTGATGATTTCAATTCAGCCTCAGTACTCTTACACAGTTGTGGAGACTCTCATGAAGCATCTTGATAATAACTTCAAGTCCTCTCCACGTACTCGAACATCTCTGGCTTTTGTGCTTTCCAAAATTATTGCCATTGCCGCGGGTGAGAGTGTCGGACCGTCAGCTTTAGATATTATAAACAACCTTCTGACACATCTAAGAACAAGTGTCAGCACAACCACCGAAATCACTCCCGAAGAATCGCAATATCAAGAAGCACTTATCAATGCACTCGGTGAGTTTGCCAATCATCATCCGGATTACCAAAAAATCGAAATCATGCTTTTCATCATGAACACGGTGCCGGACTTAAGCAAGAAAAGCAAAGGAGATCAAATGTTGCAAAATATTCTGTTGAAGAGTTTGTTAAAAGTTGGAACTCAGTATAGCACTGTTTCTTTTGAAAAGGCTTTCCCAGCTTCATTCTTACAGCCATTACTGAAAATGGCGCGGGCTCCACACGATCCGACAAGAATTATAGTTATGCAGATCTTCCAGGCTTTGCTAGATCGTCATCAAAATCAAATGGTATTGAGTAGTGTTACGGTAAAACCGTACAATGCCTTATCGCAGGAGCCACCTTCACGATCCGATATTATTTTCACCCACAAATATGGAGCTAATATTATGCAAGCCTTAATCGAAAGCATGGCGTTGTCTGATCGCATTGAAGCATTGGCTTCCAGCTACAACACTGCTGCACTTTTGATTGTAGAAATGGCAAGCAGCGAGACAGTACAAGAGTTTCTGTTATTCATCTTAGGGTAAGACATTAAAAAAAATTCATCAAATTGCGTTCAAACCCTTTTTATTTAGAATTCAACAAGTTACAATAACGGCTGAAGATTTGGATAATGTGCATAAGTGCAACTTGCACGCTATATCAATTTCCCTTCTCTGTCTCATAGCCAGAGTTACCGGTATAAACAATCTCATGGAGTACGCAGAAAAAATTATAGACGCCAGAAAAGAAGAAGCTACCCATTTTTTACCACCGCTACTTGATTCTAAAAAGCAGAGTGGCAAAGTTTACAATATAAACTTTCCGCATTTAGCGATTGATAAAATAGCATTGGCGGAAAATCTACAAAATGCTGGAATGGATTACAACCGATTGCAAACAGGAAGTCCTTATTCACTCAATCAAATAGACAACTCCTCCCATAGACATTCATGGGTTGAAGCAGCTAGCAATATGCCGACAAGAAATAGTTCTGCTGATCTCGCTGCTTATAATAATGATGCTGATAGTGTGAGTAGTTCACCGGGTGTTTCAAAGGTAAGTGAAGAAAGCATATTTCTTTTTGATTTCAGAATTTAAATACACTTTTATTTATTTGTATTATTAGAAAACCCTTGCTCCAGAGTATAACTTTGAAGCGATGAAAAGAGCTTTGGCAGAGCCATCAGAAGCGGTTAAAAAAGAACAACGTGAGAAGCAACTCCAAATTGGAAAAACATTTCGGGAATGTGAGTTCAATGATCTTGTTAGGCGGACAGAGCCAAAGGTAATCATAATATTTGTATTTTCTTAATATGTTTAAAACAATTTTTAGTAATCTGCAATATTGCCCACGTTTGTTTTTGTGTATGCATCATGAAATGCATCAATTAAGCCAACTAAAAATCTATTATAAAATTGTGAGCTCTGCTCTTTATAATTGGTTATATACTGTCACAAAGTACTTTCTCGAAACACATTCGCGTTTATTTAATAAATCTTTATTTATTAGAATCAAACAATTGGGATATTACCGAATGAGAAAACAGTTAAAAATTGATTATTCGAAATTATTTTTGAAAAAATATTTCATGTAAAAACTATTGACTGACTAATTAGTAACATACAAAAGTAACAGAGTAGTTGTAAAATCGGACCTTGCGTTAAATACCGTAGTCATGGTTTTTAATGAATTGCTTTTGATTTTGGCCTTATTGAGAATTCTTCCTCTTTTTTCACTTGGTGATTTGAAGGTTAGGTTAGGTTAGGTTAATGTGGCTGTGGATACAAAAACCACACACTTAGGCCAGAAGAAAGGCCCATTGTGATACCACATGAATCTAGAGAATTACTTCCCACTAGTCGAACCATTTTGAGCTTTTTATAAAGCGAAGGAGATATCTGATATCCTTTTTAGCTAGTTCACTGGGATCATCGAAAGAGTATTCTCCCAGATGAAGTTTGCGTCTTCGTAAAAGAGCAGGGCAGGTGCAGAGGAGGTGAGAGATTGATTCTTCTTCTTCCTCCTCCATGCAGCTCCTGCAGAAGTCATTTGAGGCTACACCAAGTCGTACTGCGTGTCTGCCTATAAGACAGTGTCCCGTAAGGACACCTATTAGGGAGCTAATATGAAGTCTGCTTTGGGATAACAAGTCTTTAGAGCGCTTTAGGTCCAATGAAGGCCATATTAGTTTTGTGGCTGCGCATGTTGGTAAATTGTACCACCTAGAGTTTGCTATCTCGAAAGCTTTTTCTTTTAGCAGAAGTTTACATGTAGCTATCGGTATACCTATCTTCTCCCTTTCAGGTGAAATAGGTATGACGGTTCCATTTTTAGCGAGTTCATCGGCTCTACAATTTCCTGCGATGTCTCTGTGGCCCGGCACCCAGCATAGGTGAATGTTAAATTGCTGCGCCATCTCCATAAGAGATGATCGACAATCGAGGGCCGTTAGAGAGTTGGTTGAGACACCGTCAAGAGACTTGATAGCAGCCTGACTGTCAGAGAAGATGCGTCTATCAGAAGTTGATATCACGTTTTCTCTTAGCCAGGAGAGAACCTCTTTGATCGCTAAAATTTCCGCTTGGAAGACGCTACAATGATTAGGGAGGCGGAATGAGATGCTTAGATTTAGCTTTTCTGAGTACACACCACTACCAACTCCCTCATTTGTCTTGGATCCATCTGTATAAAAATGGATGCTTTTGTCATCCAGGAGTTTTTTATCTTCCCATTCATCCCTGGATGGAATGGATACCTGGAAGTTTTTACCAAATTGGGGTTTTGGGATAGTGTAGTCTATGTACTTTGGTATAGAACCAAAGAGGTTCAGAATGATGGAGTGCCCAACATTGTTGTTGGTCCACTGAGATGAGGCGTTGAGTCTTATGGCTGTACTCGCTGCCAAAGCTGGTGGTGGTGATTTGAAACCTTAAGAACAAATTTGTACAATACAATTATATTCTAAGATTCGTATTCTATTCTTTTTATTTTGAGTAATAAAATTGTGAGTGAGTATAGCAATATTCCTGTTTGTAATTTGGGAACCATTAAATGTTAATGCTACAGCTTTTCAAAAATTATTAACTGATTAATAGTTAGTTAATTAGTTAATTAGTTAATTAGTTAATTAGTTAATTAGTTAATTATGCAATTTGTATTTGATTGCATGAAATAATATTAAGTAACGATCAATTAATAATTTTAGAACAATAACAAAGAGAGTATTTTTTAATAGTGTACTATACAATTGGGGCGTTACATACGAAATAGAACAAATGGTATGGAATATGTTCTATATTATATTACATACTAGCGGCCCGGTACGTGCTTCACTACGTATAAGGCATAGTAATAAAAAAAAAGATTATTAAGTTCATTTATTCAAACAAAAAAATATTTTAAATTGCTAGCTAATTAAAATCCAAATGATCCAAATGATATATTGTTTATATTATATTTATCAGCAAAGACTAAAAACTAAAAAATAAAAAAGAATTGGGTACTCTTACTATGGTGGGTCTATATGGGTTAGTCTAAAATAGTTGGATAAACAATATTTTTTGTTTTTCCATTTTGAGCATGAATAAATAAACAGTTCGGGGAACCGACTCTAGAACAGGCAACATAAAGTTGGCCATGTGAAAAACATGATTCCTCCAAATTGACACCACAAACGTGAAGTGTTTGCCCTTGGGCCTTATTTATGGACATCGCAAATGATAAACGCCCAGAATATTGTAATCTTTTGAATTCAAATGGCATATCAGTTGGAACCATATGGATACGCGGTATCAAACACACTTCTCCTTTTGATTTACCAGTTAAGATTGTAGCTTCAATCAAATTTGGAAATAACTTTGTCACTGCCAATCTGGTATGACGGTTCCATTTTTAGCGAGTTCATCGGCTCTACAATTTCCTGCGATGTCTCTGTGGCCCGGCACCCAGCATAGGTGAATGTTAAATTGCTGCGCCATCTCCATAAGAGATGATCGACAATCGAGGGCCGTTAGAGAGTTGGTTGAGACACCGTCAAGAGACTTGATAGCAGCCTGACTGTCAGAGAAGATGCGTCTATCAGAAGTTGATATCACGTTTTCTCTTAGCCAGGAGAGAACCTCTTTGATCGCTAAAATTTCCGCTTGGAAGACGCTACAATGATTAGGGAGGCGGAATGAGATGCTTAGATTTAGCTTTTCTGAGTACACACCACTACCAACTCCCTCATTTGTCTTGGATCCATCTGTATAAAAATGGATGCTTTTGTCATCCAGGAGTTTTTTATCTTCCCATTCATCCCTGGATGGAATGGATACCTGGAAGTTTTTACCAAATTGGGGTTTTGGGATAGTGTAGTCTATGTACTTTGGTATAGAACCAAAGAGGTTCAGAATGATGGAGTGCCCAACATTGTTGTTGGTCCACTGAGATGAGGCGTTGAGTCTTATGGCTGTACTCGCTGCCAAAGCTGGTGGTGGTGATTTGAAACCTTAAGAACAAATTTGTACAATACAATTATATTCTAAGATTCGTATTCTATTCTTTTTATTTTGAGTAATAAAATTGTGAGTGAGTATAGCAATATTCCTGTTTGTAATTTGGGAACCATTAAATGTTAATGCTACAGCTTTTCAAAAATTATTAACTGATTAATAGTTAGTTAATTAGTTAATTAGTTAATTAGTTAATTAGTTAATTAGTTAATTATGCAATTTGTATTTGATTGCATGAAATAATATTAAGTAACGATCAATTAATAATTTTAGAACAATAACAAAGAGAGTATTTTTTAATAGTGTACTATACAATTGGGGCGTTACATACGAAATAGAACAAATGGTATGGAATATGTTCTATATTATATTACATACTAGCGGCCCGGTACGTGCTTCACTACGTATAAGGCATAGTAATAAAAAAAAAGATTATTAAGTTCATTTATTCAAACAAAAAAATATTTTAAATTGCTAGCTAATTAAAATCCAAATGATCCAAATGATATATTGTTTATATTATATTTATCAGCAAAGACTAAAAACTAAAAAATAAAAAAGAATTGGGTACTCTTACTATGGTGGGTCTATATGGGTTAGTCTAAAATAGTTGGATAAACAATATTTTTTGTTTTTCCATTTTGAGCATGAATAAATAAACAGTTCGGGGAACCGACTCTAGAACAGGCAACATAAAGTTGGCCATGTGAAAAACATGATTCCTCCAAATTGACACCACAAACGTGAAGTGTTTGCCCTTGGGCCTTATTTATGGACATCGCAAATGATAAACGCCCAGAATATTGTAATCTTTTGAATTCAAATGGCATATCAGTTGGAACCATATGGATACGCGGTATCAAACACACTTCTCCTTTTGATTTACCAGTTAAGATTGTAGCTTCAATCAAATTTGGAAATAACTTTGTCACTGCCAATCTGGTGCCATTACACAGTTTTGGTGGATTAATATTTCGCAATAATATAATCAAAGAACCAATTTTCAGATTCAAGCAATGCGGTAGTATACCAGCCGGTTCCATTGAATTTAAAAATTCAATTGGATAATTCATTGCCTCATCTTGATTCATAACACTGTCAATTGATTTATATGTCGTGACTACACCTGGCAGTTTCGCTTGAATTTGAAAATTAATGGCATTGATATGAATGTTCTTCGGTGCTAAAATGGCGCGTTCTCTCAACCAATCATGATTTCTGTAATTCTAAAGAATATTCGGAAAAACACATTCAATCAACTCATCTATAGATTGCGCAATTGTACAAAAATTGTTCGGTAAAGTGATCAATCCGTTGGTACTGTCGATTGGTATTTTGCCATCACCAATTTAAAAAACCAAATACAGTCAAATTCGGCTACAACAGACTTTCGAAAGTGCAGAACTTGTTTGTTTTTATATCCGGTTTTCTAGTTTTTAATATCGAATGTTTCAAATCCGTTTTAATTTATTTTCAATCTTTCAAAATGTTAGGAACTGCTGCTTTACTCTCTTAATTCAGTCAAAATCTTCGAGCATTTAAATGATTACTGTTGTTCTACAACAGCAAAATATGATGTACTGAAATGAATATTTAAGTTCCTCTTAAAAACAAAACAAATGTTGCTAAATAGAAATCCCCATTATATGTAATTGTAGTATGTAGTACCCGTGGCGTGATGGTTAGTGTGTTGGACTTTCATCCATAGTTCTTGGGTTCAATCCCTGCCTGTGCCTTCTAAAGTTTTTCACGGGTACTGCCTCTTGCGAGGAATTGACAAATCCTACAAGAGGAATTCTTGCCATGAGAAGTACTTTCGTAAATTAACCCTTCGGATTCGACTTTAAACTGTAGGTACCCTCCATTTCTGACAACATTACATGCACACAGGAACGATTAAGAGTTGTAAGTCACTAGGCCCTTTTTCTCAACGGACTGTTACACCATTTAATTTAATTTTTAATTATATGTTATTTTAAATACACAGAATTTGCAATGATTATGACTTCAAGATTAGTTCGCAATTACTGATACTGCGATGACTATGGCGTTACAGCATCACTTAAATTATTCTGATATAAACATTTTTCGGATCAATTGAGGTAGATTTAATAGCTTCCGAATTGTGTGTATTTTTGGAGCTAGAGGTCCTTAAATTCAAATACTATTTGAATTCAATGGTCCGAAAGATAATTTCTAAACCCAACAAGGAAGAGATTCATCAATACCAAATTCACACATTTTCAAAAAGAGAGCTTGGCCAAAATCTATTAAATGCCTTTAAGGTAAATATTTAAACAAAAAACAATTGATGACTTATACTTTGTTTTTTTTTTTTTTTATCAACGTAAACTTTATTTTATGACTTCAAATTGATTTATGATTTGAATCCACTTAAAAAAAAAAGAAATACCTCATAATAAACTTAACTTGTTGCAAATATTACTAACGCGATCAAAACCATGAAATTATTTTAACGAAGGTTGTCGGAAAAAAGTAAAATTTCAAGCACAGTTTAATCACCCAAAACAAATTATTATACAAATTAGTATATTGTGTTCAAATTAAGTTAATAATTTTTGTTTTTTTTTTCAGCATGACGTCATTCAGAACCGACTAAATGATCTTTTTAATTCCCTTGCAATTGAGCGGCAAATCTCTCAGAGTGATATTAAAAATCAACAGCAGCAACAGCCTCAAAAGCCAATTTATGAAATAAGTTTTCCAGAATTATTCTACTACTAATGCATAGCAAAATAAACAAATTTTAAAAAACTGTTACAAAGTTATTCGTTCAAGTATTTATAACAATTTGTATTCAAAGTATATTATGTATTTATTTCTCGCTCTTGCTGTTTTTAATGTAATTTTGTTTACTGTTTTTGTTGTTATTTAACTCTGTAATCGAAGAAGGTATTTTATATTGCATGTGACAGCATTGAATGCTAAACTAGGAAAATATAGAAAATAAAATTTATCGTTAAAATACGACTAACAATCGTATATACATATTTATTTTTGGTTCGAAGGTGTTTTCTGATGTACATTAAAAAGATTAAGATGTATGTACATACATAATTTGCTTTCTTGTTATAATAATCGAATTTTTGTACTTATCATAAAACTTCGAGACACTGTTTTTGATAGTTTTGAATACACTGAAACACAGTAAGTATAAAATATATATTTCACATTAATGTTGTGAAGACTAAAATGAACTTTATAATTTGGGTTCCAGAGCAACCAACATTCCTTTAACGCCATAATGTTGTAACTAAAAGTGAGTTCAAATTCGAAAACGGGATCCAATGTTCTTCTTTAAAAGTGAGGGCTATCGTTTATAAAATTTACTCGGAATTTTGAAAAAAACAATTACAATTGTAGAAATAAGAAAGTGTTTTCTTTGAAGTGGCAAATATATTAAGCAATGGTAATTTTTAATATTATTTCTTCATCAAAAAGAGCTCTCTTTTGTAATCCTCTCCAAATGAATCAAGTAGGTAATTGGGCACCATTCCAAATATGAGAATACGAGTATATATGTATGTATGTAATTAATTTGGACGAATAAAAACTTTGTAAATTAAAGCCTAACAACTTAGCAGCATTTTTGGCGATTTCAAATATGTGATCACTCCATAAGAAGTGGTTTGTGTTTCAGAGGGTTACGCTTTTGCGACAGAAGACAGAATTGAGTCTTCGAAGCATTAAATTCTACACGGTTTTTGATTCCCCAATGACGAAGAACAAGAATGAGAATCTAAAACCGTATATGAAAAGCTGAGGGTACTGACATCAGCGTAATCTTAGATAAAAATAAACTCTTTCACCATAGAGATTTGGTAGAAGTATTTTCTAAATCCTTCTAAAAATTCAGATATAACATAGTATTGGTCAAATTAAAGAAAAGCCATCATTAATCGATATCAATTTCACATGCTGTATAAAGTATGTTATTCCTCTTTTCATTGTCGATGGTATAAATTGGGTCTTAGTTGTACTTGTTATAATAAATAATTTTAAATCTTTTCTGCATTTTCGTTTGTGAAGGACACCTTAGGGATTTTATTGACAACCCAAACCTTCACAACACGAAAATCGTGGTCCGTTAGGCCTGCTTGTTGTTTATTAACAATTAGTTAGATTACGATGAGTCCATGAGGCCAATTTAATACTTTTGAAGGTCAAAAAAGAAGGCGTGTATTACTAGAAAATGTATAATAGACACAGTTAACAATATAATATATGTATGTGCATCTAATCTCACAAACTATAGCGTTTACAATACCTGTTAGTGAGATCATCGTCAAAAATACTTTAAATTAAATAAGAGTTCAAGGGCGTCTTAAAGTAACTCTGTCTGTATGTCACGGCTTCAAACCTAAACCGAACAAAACTTATCTAAATATAAATCCTGCTCAGACCAAGTCGCAGGAACCAGCCAGAGTTCTTCATTAAAACACTCCCTTTGTTTAAGCGGATTAATAACGAACACATTTGATCTACATTATTAAGTGAATTATGCCAGCCAATTTGTAGTGGGAAGTACGAGTATAAATTAATAAACGTACATACATATTATGTATACCGAGATGCGTTATTGTTCATAAATTGTAAATGAAAAATAGAAAACATACTGTTATGTGCGACCTTTAATATAGAAGTAAAATTCTGAAAATGAACTTTCCTTTGCTTTATGCTTTAATGTTTTTATGTTGTAATAAATAATCTTAGTTGCATAAATTAAATCTAAACTTTATCTTAACAAATCGAAAATAAGTACATTACTATGTTCCTACTCTCTTGGTCTAAGCAGCCAAATGAACAAGTTTAAATGAAGCCTAAAGTGCAAAAAATTAAAACAAAAATATAGGTACGAGTTAAATGGCCTTACAATACAAAAAGTGACAACAGATTTTTTATTTCTCAGAACTGAGATCACTACAAGCTCTGAGTTGTTTTTTTGTTTTTGTTTTCTCATTCACCCGGATCAGATCAGTGATCATTTCTGTACTAACTCTGAACTTACATATCTCAATATTTCAATTAAAGTTTAAAGATGCGAATACATCGACACAATACCTACTAAGCTAAACATTTTAGGTAGGTATCGATACTTTTCGTACATATCTCTTTTCGCAAGACAATGGTGATTGTAAATCATGAAAAGGCGAATACAAAGTAAACTGCCATAACCAGAGGAGACAATCTGGCCTCCTCAAGGCATAAATGATTCCACACCCTATCCACTGACATCAATCGAATCGTATGCCGAGTGGTTTTTTATTTTTATATTTTTATAAATTTATCTAAAGTAAAGCTTTAAAATGCGGCCAGCCAAACTAGCCAGGTGATGCAAGTACCTGTGAGCCTAACAGCATAAAACATTCTTCAAAAAAAAATTGATACTATTAACAACTTTAACTGAAATACAATCAAAATATATATAATGTGTAGTTGATTGTGCTGGCTTCAGGTTTTTAATTCATAACTTCGGACAGTCATCAATCGACCGCCGCGAAAAGACGAACAAAACATCACCATACTGAAATTTATCGAAATATAAAAACTAAAAGATAATTGTTAAAAGTTAAAAAAAAAATACTAGTGTATAAACATAAAATATTTGCATACAAGTTATTAATTCATGATCAGTTCGTATATGTATATTAAACCTTTACAACTTACATTTTTATTTTTATAACAATGATTTAGAGTCAAATATTCAAATTAAGAATTCTGGTTAAGTCAAAAGTTTCCATTGATACAATTATTTGAATACCTAAGTTTCATTGTTAAAAAGACAAAATAGTAAGTAAATTCGTGAAATATGTTTGAAATGTTTCTATATTACATTATAATTAAGATTTTTCGAATACAGTATTGAAAACAGTTAAATCTAAAGTATTAATTATTCGTATGTATTATTTATTTTTTGACAAGCTTGAGAAACTCGTTTCGGGACAGTAGAGTTGTTAAATATACTTGAACCTCATTCTAATCAAATAATGTACTCATCATAACTGAATTTTATAGTGAAAAATAAAATTATGTAAACCTTGTACTTTTAACCGTGGTAAAGTACTCGTATATACATAATCAGCGAGTTTGGTGGCTGGCGTGGGAAAAGGAAAATCCATTTATTAATGAGCAGATTTAGGGAAAAAGCTGTTTGTGGATTTAACTTGATGGTAATGGCTTCATTGACTTCGCTAGAACAGTAATTCATTTTATTACCAAATTAAAAAAAGCAACAAAACTACAACACATACAAATTATGGTGTATTACCCGTTTAACAATGTTTTGCATTAATGTAGATTTTTTGAATTGAATTTTTCTATGATAGTTAAGAGAGTATCGAAAATATGCTCTATACAGGGAACGCAAATATATTTATGTATGTATATAAATGGGATTGACATTTTTACGAAAATGTTGGTACATACATATTATGATCATTATAACGGCAGAGCTCAACAAAATACAACGTTTCTTTAAGAAACAACTTTAATTGATCATCCTCGCAGGACCTTGTATATTATAATTGCGTTCTTTGCATTCACTTAAAGAATGTGTCTTCAAATTTGAAAACCTTTTACTATAAACAAAACATTAAAACATTGCATTAATACTAATTTTTTACTGCAATCAATTGATTGCAATCATTTTGGACTTTATGAATTGATTTGCATTATTTGGAAATCTTTGTATTCATTTGAAGGCCTTGAAAGCAATGTGTTGAAGTGATTAATATAGAAAGCAAAGACGAATACAAATAATGTAAGAACACAAAAAGAATACTCAAATAAATGTAAAGGCTGCACAAGAATGCAAAGCCTGAATTCGGCTAAAATTCGGTATGGAGGAAAACATTAATACTAACTTTTTTCTGTCAAATGGTAAGTGATTGCAAAATTGCAAGTTCCATTCTCAGAGTGAATTCAACAAATTTAATTCATAAGTAAAATTCAATTCAAGATTTTTTGAAGTTTGCATTGTTAAATATCTACTCAATTATAGAAGCAATATGGAAAAGTATGACTTTCTCAATCAAAGGCGGCATTAACTTTTAAAAACATACAGTCAAGTTCAAAGTTTAAATAGATTAACATAATATTGACATTCATCAATTTTACGAATGAGCATGAGAAACTTAGATTGTTGTCGCATACGAAATAAAGTTAAATATAACTTTTAATCAGAAGACAGTTAAGGATAAAACAGAGGTTATCTCAACCATTCCTATGTGCGAGTAATGTTTTCAGGGATGGAGGGGATCTATAGTTTTTGAGCCGACTCCGAACGGCTAATTTGAGAACCCACTTTTCATGACAAGAATTACACTTGGAGGATTTGTCAATCCCTCGCAAGAGGCAATACCCGTTAAAAAAACATAAATTGGTACAGGTAGGGATTGGACTCAAGGCCTCTGGCATGACCAAGTTATCGTACTCGTGCCCACCAGCTGCATATTCGCATTTTTCAACAGGATTTATTTATAAATAAAATCTAAGTTTTTTCGAACGAAATAATTGTTTTCCTTTTGCTCTTCAGAATTGTAGAAAGAAGTTAACTAATTGCAATCAGGTTCCCATCATACATAAGTGCATGTATTAGTTGTAAGTAAGCAAAATAATACAATTAAAGCCAATAACACGCAGAAAATCCAAAACATAATCAATATGAATCATGACCAATAATCCAGAAGCTTTGTAACTGGAATAGACCTTGCGTTAAATCCGGTAGACTTCCTGACAAAAAAAAATAGTATATAAAGATTTAATTGTTTCCAATTTTCTCAAAAAATAAAATACTCTTTTAGATTTGGCTTTGAGTAAAATCAATAATTGTCAAGAACATTGATCAATAACGAACTGTTTTGAAAACAAAAAAATGTTTTTTAATTATTTTTCTCTTTTTTTCATTGTTTTTGAGACTATAAACACAAATAGCTTCTTAAACAAGTGCCTGCAAGAATGGGTTTCTAGCTATCAGAAATATTATATCACAATCGTGTAGGCTTTGGCATCATTTTCCAATCTTTGATTTTGTATGTAAACTCACTTTTCTAAATTTCTCATCCCGCTTTACATGGGAGATATAAACCCCCCATCTCATACCATTTGTGTCCTTCTTTTGGCCTAATCTGCTCAATCCAGAGTTGTGATATACTTTATACTTCATGGTCTAATTTTATTATTTTAATATTAATTCGATAATTGTTTGTAAAAAAAATGTAGTTTATCCAACTTTTGGAAAGCACTGTATTCTGAAAGCAAAAAGATCTACAGACTACAGACACAGTTGTAAACTCAAATTGAAGTCAATTAATTTGCCTTAAAACCGTAGAATATAATTGTATTCGAAAAAATGTGAAACATTTTTAAGTCGAAAAGCAATTTTTATCAATTTTTTCCTAGATTTCAAAATTGATTTGAAGTCAATATTCTTATTTCCGAGCCGAAAATCAATGTGTACCAATTTTAAGTGGTACATAATTCTTTTTATTTTTTTTTTGCAAAATCAAAACCAATCGAAGTTTCAAAAATAAATTCCAGGTGTCGAAAAGGTTTTTTGTGAATACATGCAATTATAACGGAGGTAATTTAATTTATAAAAAAAAACATTTATTCATTTCTATCAAGCTTGTAATAATTTTTGGTATTATTATTATAAGCTTTTTTTTTTTTTTTTTTGGTATACCACTTCATAATTATTAAACATGGTGAAGTAGTATACCAAAAATTATTATTTATATATTTATAAATACGACGGACCTGCGCCTCAACCAACATGCGTCTCCAGCCAGATAGGTCCCTAGCTAGCTGTCTCCAGTTTCGCATATGGCAACTTGGTTGAGAACCTCTCCCACCTGCGTGCGCCACCTGAGTCGCGGTCTCTAATTGAAGTTGCTAGCGTTATTAGCTCGTGAGATATTTTTTTCTTTTTGTTTTAAATTGCTATAGTAAAAAAAAATCAGCCATGAAACTACTTCTCTTTTTCTTTCTACATCTTTTGATGTAGTCTGTAAAACAAATTTTATTTGAACTCGATATATATATATATATATATGTATATATATGTCTATGTACATATGTATCTCCTTTTTCTTTTTATGTGCCGACCGACGGTAAAAAGGTATCCCGAATGTACATATGTATATATATAATAGGAACATATGCACAAGTACATATGTACATAAACATAAACTAAAAATGTTTGACATACATATGTATGTTATGGAATTTTTTAACGATGAAAAAAGCCTTCAAGATACAAAATTAGAAAAATTTTAGACTCATTTGTAAACAGGACACATTTTTTTTTCAATCGTCATACAAGAACCTTAAACTTGCTTAACCCGTCACTTAATCATTTGCTGTTTGTGCGTTTTTATCAAATTTAACAATTATTAATACTTTTATTCATAAACAAATTTTCTTCTAAAACCGGTGCTTGAGTAAAACCAAAAATTAAATTAAAGTTAATAAATTAATAAATCCACACGAATATAAAAAATACTCTTAGAACTTAACCGGTCAATATTAACATTATATTAATTCAGAATGAATCATTTTTACTTTATATAACGTGATTGAAAAAACAAAAAATAATTTATAAACAAACATTTAATTTAAGTTTTGCGCACCTATTGATTTCTATGTTTTTTGCTCGTATATTTTAAAAAAAGTCGTTATAGGAAAAACTCCCTTCTATTTGTCTTTTCTTATCTATTTGTCTTTTTTATCGTACTTACATATCTTTCTCAGAAAATTTCCAAGTTCCAAGTATTTAAATTTAATTTGAAAGATTTTTTTACATCATCATGTTTCAGCCAAAGTTCCTCAACTGACTTTATATTGCATTTATGAATTCAAAAATGATGAAATATTGCACAAATCCCGGAACAAATTGATTGTGCTTCATTAGTAACTTTATCCTTTGATCGCGTCGAAAGGTCGGAAGTAAATATGTAAAAACGAAGTCAATTAATTGTATCTTACTATCATTAAACGTTTTATAATAACTAACTAAGCCATTGATCCCACAAACTCACCTTGCAACCATTTATAAAACAATAAGAGACGCATTGCATGCAAATGATAAATCTTTATGTTTACATACAAAACGTGACAAGAACATTGTTAAACCGGTTGGTCGGTCACAGTCTTTTTTTAGAGGAAAAAGCTAAAGCCGGAAGAAAATGAGAAGGCTTTTGTTTTAAACGAAGAAATTCAAGATTCATTCAACATTAATTTATTCAATTCACAGATACGACAGTTTGATTATATTCAAAAACAATATTAAAGTCTGACTCATATACATAAGTTTAGTTGGATATACTCTACTCGTACATAAGTAAATCACATTAATAAAGTGTTAAAAAATCAAGCATGTTCGTTTCATGGTTGCGAATTTTGTCTGAAAAGGCTTGTTTTGATTATGAATCATAACAGAAAAGCAAAGCAAAACACAATTTTGTTTTGTTTTTGTTTTTTTTTTTTTTTTTTAAATTAAATTTATTACTTATTTTTATGAACATAAATAAAGAGTCTTGGTAATTGTTCAAGAAAGGGAAATCAATATGCTATAAAATTAGAGACCTAAAAACATAAACTCGAGTTTTTGTGAGCACTAGAAACTGCGTACCCAAGTGACACGTATTTTAATTTGTCGAACAATTAAGCTACAAAACTTGTTAAATTTGAATTACTCTTTGCAGTTTTCTTGTAACAATTAAGTTGCTAAGATATTACCCAATATTTTTCTTCTCATCCTAAAAAATTTAAATAAAAGAAGTTGCATGAAACATAAGATTTTTGACCCGTTTGATTGTGACTGAAAATTCACGTCTATATAAAAACACAAGTAAAAAAATAAAACGTTTTAAAATTTATATGTGTGGCAAATTAAATTTAAATTTCCAAAACAACTGAAAAAGGTACATAGGTTTCTATAGTAACGTGGACAGCACTGATCAAGAAGGATTATAAAAAGAACAAGTATCGTCTGCCATGTTTGCTAGTAAAAATAAGAAATGTTTAATATTTTTGTATTCATAAATAGAAAATATAGTTTGAATAAGATAAATTTACTTAGAATACGATTTTTTAAGAAAGCATTTATTTAAGAATGCTTGAGTTCTAGACAAAACTAAATTTTTGGCCGAATTGACAAGAGTTTTAGAAATTCAAGTTATAAAACTCCGAAAATCAGAAATTAAAATATTTCAAATGTTCATAAAAATATGTAATCACACTCAAGTCAAATATTTATGAGGTCAAACATATTAATGTTTGATATAACATTTCAATGAGTTCTAAAATTAATTAGATTTTTTTTAATTAATTTACCTCTATCTGAAGTTTTGAAAAACCTTTATGATCTTCAAGTTAATTTATTTTTATACTTTTTCAATGAAATCCAAAAACTTGATTGATTTGAAAAAAAAGACTTCATGAATTTACATAGCCTCAAAAAGCTTTTTTCATAGTGTTTTTTTTTTCGAATTATTAAAGGTTGTATCGGATTAAACTTAAGTAATCAAAACTCTTAGGAAAAGTATGATTTGATTGCCACCTACATATCCTTGTTGACCAGTGTTGTTAGTTAAAAATTTTATTAAAGATAATATTTACTCACAATATTTTTGTTCTTTCTAGTGTTGAAATAAGTAGGTATACTAACAATTCAAACGATATACACTATTATAGTAATACAGGCTATTAGTGTGCCCCTGAGTCCAGTTTCGGACTTACTGTGAAGTAAAGATATTCTTTTTTAAGTAGGACTACACGAATTTGAAATGCTTTACCTGGCTCAATATTTTCCACACAAATATGGTCATCTTGGTGGTAGCTTTAACTCATACAATTTAATAAACCAAGTACCTTAATTACATCAGTTAAGAGGAGATAAATAAAGACAATAGAATTTTATTAACCCTCTTATGCGATAGAGGCTGCATTTGAAGAAGCTTTATCCGATGTTCATAAGGAAGATACGAAACGTTATGAAGTTGAGTTGATTCTTGTGGATCTCGTAGAAAGAAATCCATACCTGGGATGCGTACTTAAGATAGGGTGGGATTAAATGTTATATAGAGCGATAGTACCGTAAGGTACTTCTTTAAACTAGCGTTTAACAAATCGTTTCATATAATTAGCTTAGCTAACGATCGCAAGAATATGCTCCGTAAAATCGAGATTAGAATTAAAAAGAACTCCACTCCAAGATCTTTTAAGCTATGAACCCGATGCTGCGGTATTTAATCGAACTAGGAGCAGTTTTTTTTTTTTAGAGAAAGTCATTGCTTTGAATTTAATAAGTTGTTGTATTATTTTTGTATTTTAAACAAAGGATTACATCATTGAGATAAAGAGTATAGTGGTTCTAAATTAACACTCTGGGGAACTCCTGATTTGATAATGAAGGGGCTGAGTTCTTCTTCTGAATTTAACTTGATAAGACCTATTTTGAAGATAACAAGAAATCCATGTGATGAATTGAGGAGGAAACCCAATTGCCTTCAGCTTAAATTTGATGTTATCATGAGAAAGTCAAAGGTTAAAAGCTTAAGAAAATAAATTAGTAATTGTAGATCGTTTTTGCATAAAACCATGTTGTTTAGATATATTACTCTTGCATCTAAAATATAAACTATCACAAACAAATAGTTCAAATCTTGGGAATACAGGACAAATCTTGGGATTTACTAATGTCAAATTTGTTATTCTTTGTAAAGAATGACTGGTGTAATAAAAACCTCCTTCCATATGGTTGGGAGTTTAACTGAGCTAAGAGAAGAAGGAGAGATGCTACTATTAATTTACATTTCTTTCAAGACACTTGGAGCAATTACATCTGGTCCAGAGGAATAATCATCGTTAAGTAAGGCCAAGTAATGTAAGATTTTGTCTAACATAATTTGAGCATTTAAAAAGGTAGTTTGGTTTAGTCTCTTGAGTGAAAAAATTCTCATCTATTTTTGAGAAAGTGCGGGAGTGTCAAGAAGATTGCTGAAAGTTCCTAGAAAACACTTACAAAAAAAAACTAAGTTATCTTTATTATAACTAAAATTGACTAAATTTCCTTTTTGTGCCAACGAATTTACAAAAGTTTTAGGGTTCAAGCTTAAGAGATCTTTCCATATTTTGTGTATAATTTATTTTGTGTATAATTTATATTTTAAGTATTCGTCAAACATGTAAACCTGGTAACTATAAATTTTCATGCATCTAAAAGATTCATTATCTTGTTGCATTTAGTAAATTCAATAAATAAATACAAATACAAATACAAAATATTTATAAATAATCGGAGAGAGATTTAAACTCTTCTTTCCGAAAATCAAGAAAATATGAACAGTCATGCGAATTACTATTTTTTAGGAGATGGCCGACCAATTCAAGAAAAACGTCAAGTTGGGTTTGGTTTTTATCTATATTCGATAAAGCAAAGTTTGCCGTACTTATAGCGTCAGACACAATCGAGTTTTTGGTTTAAAGAATTTTTAAAACTGTGCACTTGCTATATAAAATATGATCTAATATAATAGAAGATCATGTTGAGATGAGCTCAATGATGCTTCTAAATAAGACTCATCTTCTGATATGACTCAGTATATGTATAGGGGAGGTTAAATTCACCTACAAAAAATACTATCTTAACTAATTAAATAAAAACCGAAGCCGGGCTTTTTGGAGGAAACAAATAAATCTTTTGACTGAAGTGATATTTATCTCAAATATTTTCAAATGTCAAGTTAAAAAGGCCTGTAATGGAAGTTGTACAAAAATTATTGGAAACCAAAATTTGTGAAATTATCCATAACAATAATTTCATGCGGGCTTTTGGCCCATCAGTGAAGTTTAAAGTCCAATTCCACTATGATTCATATTAAAGTAGGTCAAAATCATCACCTGAGTTCTATCTCAGGTGCCGTGATGCAAAGGAGGAACATCACGGCAAAAATTACTACAATCATTACTACAATCATGGCATAATTACCCCAGAATGTTTTCTATACATTTTTTTTCTGTACGTTTATGCTATATTATTCAGTTTTGAATTTTCCAACATATTTATGAATGATTTTCAAACATTTACCAGTAAGTAAAGTTGAAATTTCAATAAAAAATTAATCTTTTAGATCATTCGAAAATACATTCTTTAATTACTAGTTAGTAACCTGTAAACAAAGTTCAACCCTCTTAAAGGTCCATTATTTCATATTTGCTATTCAATTCGTGTTTTGGTGGTTTATGAAAAAAATTATTGGAAATACTAAAATAAAGAAAAAGCGGAAAAATTGAGTTATAACTTGAGTGCTAAGATTTGTGTTATTTTTATATACATATTGTGTAAAGCTAGTGGTTAGTTATAGTAAAGCTCTGATCAAAGTACAGGGGTACTATATACATATATACATATTCATATTGAAATAACAAAAAATGGAAAAAATACGTTTTCTCGTTAGATATTCTATAGTGGGATACAAATGGACCCCATGCCAGGTTTATGAATTATTTCCAGAAAAAAAAACCGAAAAAAAAATTTGGAAAGGTCAGTGATCATAATAAAATACACAAAATTAATAGAAAATTGAATTAAGTTCACTGATTATTAATCCCATAGAAATAAAATTAAAAACAAAAAAGTTGTGAGTGTTCAAACATGCTCTGGGTACACACAGAAAAAAAAAAGTTGTCATATTAACAATCGTCGATAGTCAACTTGAAATTTGGCCAAATTGTCGCATTGACTACCAAAATAGTCAATATGACAACCTTCTTTTAAAAAATTGACTACTGGATAGTCAATAGAACAATTTTCGATTGTCAATTTTGGGTAATCAATATGACAGCAAAAGTAGTCAATAGAACAACTTCGGTAGTGATAGTGACAATTTGGTTGTCATATTGACTACCAAAATTGAATATCGAGGATTGTTATATTGACTACCCGATAGTCAAATTTGATTACGGTTTTCAGAAAAAATTGTCATATTGACTACCGCAATTGCGGTATTGACTACCGCAGTTGTCATATTGACTACCGTGGTTGTCATAATGACTACCAAAATTGACTATCGAGGATTGTTATATTAACTACCCGGTAGTCAAATTAGATTTCGGTTTTCAGAAAAAAATTTCATATTGACTACCGCAATTATCCTATTGGCTACCGCAGTTATCATATTGACTACCGTGGTTGTCATATTAACTACCGCAGTTGTCATATTGACTACCGCAGTTGTCATATTGACTACCGCAGTTGTCGTATTGACTTCCGTAGTTGTCATATTGACTACCACAGTTGTTGTATTGACTACCACATTAGTCAAAACGACAACCGTAGTTTCAGTTTCTTTCAACCAAAGTTGTCATATTTACTACTGCAGTTTTCATATTGACCACCGCAGTTGTCATATAGACTACCGCAATTGCCATATTGACTACCACATTAGTCAATATGACAACCGTGGTTTCAATTTCCTTCAACCAAAGTTGTCATATTGACTACTACAGTTGTCATATTGACTACCAAATTGTAAAAAAAGTTCGGATTCCAAAATTGACAAACGAAAATTGCTCTATTGACTATCGTGGTTATCAGCTGAAAATTCACTACCAAACAGTCAATTTGACTACTAAAATAGTCAATAGGATGACTTTTTTCATTCTGTGCATTTAAACCCCATAACGTAAGGGTTAAGTGGGTATGCAGTCTTAATATTTTGGAAACGAGCTAACGATTTTCAATTTTGACTGGTATTTCAAAACAAAACAATCAATGACCAAGTGAATTACAAATAAAGTTACCAGCTCATTCCGATCCTGCTATTAATTTTATTTATATTAGTCGTCAAATAGGTATATTCGGGCTACTTAAGATTCGAAAATTCCCCATGATAAACAACTACGTTTTCATTAATGAAAACAATACAAAATTTATCGATACGTTTCCTTTATACTAGTTTTACAGTTTAATATTTTAATCTTTATCTACTTATCAAAATAGCTGGTTATAAGTGTTCAAACGAAAATGAAACAATTGTATATTATAATGCATATATAATATTTATTTATTTTTATTAAAATGCCTATCTTCAGATATGAAAGATTAATTACCAACATAATTTGAGTTAGTGTTTGTCATGATGGTTAAAACGGTTTCAGGAGTTATTAACAAATCAGTCTTCTTCCGTCGGTTATTTCGTTCAGAACATTAGCTCTTCGTTAAGGGTTTAACTCAAAGGTAACTTTAAAGAAGTTAAGATTATAATTTATATCTAATCTAATAAACACTAATCTTTAGTTAAACTATTTTACTTTTTCTGGTTTCTTTATACAAATTTATATTAACGTGTGTGTTATTTTGTTGCTTATACATATGTATATTCAACAATAATTAAAAATTTGGGAACAAAGTAAACAAATATAATAAAACCTTCAAAATGTATTGTTTCATCATCTGTGTCAAAAAAACACACACATACATACATATATCCTTATATAAGGATATTCTAAATTTGTTCTTCCTTCATCGCTTAATCTAAATAATAAAGCTAGTCTAATCTGTAAGCAGTACTTTAAATATTGTATGTTTGTTGCTGCATGTGGAAACAATTTATATAAGGTTATAGGTTAGGTTTTGAATAGAAATCGGAAGTAGATTAAGCTATATGAAAAACTTTGGCGACAAATGAATTTCGGAGTCCGTTTTTAGCTAATTTAATGAAGTTTGCTTGCGTAGATAATCGGTTTAAAAAATATTTGACATTCAGGTTATTTGTAAATTATATTTATAGATTGTTTAATTTTATCCGATATTTAATTTTTAAGTATACTATTAAAATATATATACATTTACGCTTGGAAACGTGAGAATGTGAACCTTTATTTGTATGGAAATTTTACATTGTTCAGTTAATATTTTATTAATAACTCGAAGGGAATCAAAACAATGATAAACCATAAAGGTATTAATTTTAATATGTAAATACTTGAGTTGTATTTTCAATGTCACAATGAAACAAAAATATTTTTTTTAATGAATAAAAATAAAAACTGCATATTGATATTGAGGCACGAGTACGATAACTTTGGCGCCAAGATATAATAACGGTTTTTGTTAGAGGGTCTTAATACACGCATTTTTTACTATGGGAGGGGGGGGGTCTATCTCCCCCCGTTTAGGCGGGAGGGGCAATTTAAAAAAGTTATTATTTAAAATGGAAAAAAATAATTAAAAAATAACGGTGATACTTACAATTAAGTTGTATACATTTTTTTAAAGCCAACACTCTGTTCTATTAGCCAGTTTTTAAATCAAGTCAAAACTATGCGTAGTTTTTGAAAAATTTAATTATAAACTCAAAATTTGAGTAAAAAAAGTTAAAAAAAGGTTTAAAGTGCAACTTTTTCAATACTTCAAGATTATCTACCATTGTTTTTATTTCAGAACTTATTGCTCTTATTTGTTTTTGACCAAAAACTGAAAACTAGATGATTTTATGTCTTTTAGTTTTTGAGAAAATTGAAAATAAAAATTTAATTTTAAACTCAAAATTTGAGTAAAAAAAGTTAAAAAAGGTTTAAAGTGTAACTTTTTCAATACTTCAAGATTATCTACCATTGTTTTTATTTCAGAACTTATTGTTCTTATTTGTTTTTGATCAAAAAATGAAAACTAGATGATTTTATGTCTTTTAGTTTTTGAGAAAATTGAAAATAAAAATTTAATTTTAAACTCAAAGTTTGAGTAAAAAAAGTTAAAAAAAGGTTTAAAGTGTAACTTTTTCAATACTTCAAGATCATCTACCATTGTTTTTATTTCAGAACTTATTGCTCTTATTTGTTTTTGATCAAAAACTGAAAACTAGATGATTTTATGTCTTTTAGTTTTTGAGAAAATTGAAAATAACCACAACTACTATTTTAATTTAATTCTTTTTTTTTTGCTTGAGTGGTCTTATTTTGATAGTAATAATGGTATTTGCGTATGCGTAATGTGTATTTGGGTGTATGCAACAGTAAGGTGTGCGCGAGTTTGGGTGTATGCAACAGTGGCATCTGTAAGGGGGGGCATGCTGCCCCCTGCAACCCCCCTGCTTGGGCACACTATAGGATTTGGGGTGGGTGCAAGTTGGTGTGTGTGCAAGGTGGGGAGGGTGCAAGGTGCGGTGGGTGCAAGATGGGGTGCATGCAAAGTTTCTTTTGCATTTAAATAAGCTGGATTTAAGAAAAATTAATTTACTCTAGGTGTATCTTAATCCATATTCGATTATTACTATCAAAATAAGACTACGTTAGCAAGGAAAAAGTAATTTAATTAAAATATTTTTTTTGGTAACTTTCAATTTTCTCAAGAACTAGAAGACATAAAGTCATTTAGTTTTCAGTTTTTGATCAAAAACAAATAAGAGCAATGAATTCTAAAAAAAAAAACAGTAGATAATCTGAAAGTTTTGAAAAATTACACTTTAAACCTTTTTTTAACTTTTTTTTGCACAAATTTTGACTTTAAAACAATTTTTTGCAAAAACTATGCATAGTTTTGACTTGATTTAAAAACAAGCTAATAGACAAAAGTGTTGGCTTTAAAAAAAGGTATAATACTTAATTATAAGTATTACCGTTATTTTTAAATTATTTTTTTTCCATTTAATGTACATATTTTTTTAAACTGCCCCTACCGCCTAAACGGGGGGAGATAGACCCCCCCTCCCATAGTAAAAAATGCTTGTTTTTAACTGTTCTATACAAATCCGTCATTAAACTTTGTCGCCAAAGTTATCGTACTCTCCCCGATATTGATGATTTTGAATTTAAAACAAATATCTACCATCGAATTAAAAAAACTGTGTAAGTTTTCGAACGCAGCTATTAAAGTGCATGTAGTTGTTGATGTAATACAAGTACCAATAGAACGCTAAACTCACTAATATAACTTACTTTTAATTTAATTTTTATATTTGGTATCACTGGCATTGTAGTACGCGTTGGTGATGGTTAGTGCAAAGGATTGTCATGCCAGAGGTGTTGGGTTCAATCCCTGCCTATGCCAGCTAACATTTTTTTTACGGTTACTGCCTCTTTTAAGGAATTGAGCAGAGCTTTGTCGTGAAAAGTGCTTTCACAAATTAGCCATTCGGATTCAGCATAAAAACTTTATGTTATATTTATTATGAGTAAAATTCAGATTTTCTTTTTGTATTAACGAATTTGGAGAGATGTTTAAATTCCTTCCATTCCTCACATGACTCGCACATAGCAATAGTTGAGGGTTGCAAGTCACTAGGTCTTGGTTCTCTACGGACTGTTGCTTATTTATTTATTTGTTTATCACTGGCATTGTCAACGAGGCATATGCTAGCTAAAATGTCATTTCAGAAGTTTAATTTCCTCTGGAATTAAAATATTCATATAACCACCGCCAGGTAGAAAGGTTTGGTAATTTCTTATTTTCCTATTTGTATGTAAGCATTCCTTGGGTTAATCATATGTATATTCTCATTTGTTTGTAAAAATAGAATTGTATGTGTAAATTTTAAGAAAATCAAATCAAAAATGATTTTGCTTGATGATTTATCACTCGTTTTGTGAAAGTATGTAAATGATATTTTCGACCTATATTAATTCTTAAGGATTAAAATAGTTAATTTTTAGTAAATAAACTCTGAATAAAAGTTTTAGCTTCAAAGGTCGCTAAAAAAGTGTACCAAATTGAAGTTGATTCTCTTGGTTGAAAGTTGTACGAGCTGTTGCGCCACTTTGTTTAATTTTTGTATATACTAAATAAAAGCATAAGTATAATTCCAATCTCTGGGCTGGTGATGGAGTAACTAACCTATGTTTCTCGGACAATATTGATCTAAGAACGTTTAAAATTACAATACTATCATGGATTCATTTACGGTCGGTCGTAATGTCTACTGGTAAGAACAGATATTCGTTCACTTGCCAAACTCTATATTTGAAATTCAACTTTAAAATCCCCTTTCTATTTATTAATAGTCAAACTCAGGACAACCGGATTTGTCTGAGTATCTCCTGCCTTTAAGGCCCCATTAAGGTTTGTCATTTTATTTATGTTTTAATCTTTTTAATCAACTTCTCATAAAAATTTCTATTTTTATATATCCATGATTTATCTGCACATAAAATAAATTTATGACGAACATAATCTGGGTCTTGTCAAAATCAAATGATAGACGTTAAATATGCTCAATAAAATGAAAAAAGTGGATACTCAGAAGTTGATAAATACTCAAAAGAATTTACATCACATTTACCGATACTCATATTCGCGATTAGATATGCGAAATCAATCCTGGCCGTTTCATTTTACGAGTACTCACTTCGCCAAGTCCAATGACATACGACTTTTGTTTATTAATAATAGCAAGCTATGTGTAAATTTAGTCTTTTTCTGTCGGTCACTTTGTTCGGAACTTACATTTTTAATTAAAGAGTGAAAGGTAAATTTTTAGAGTTTAAGATTGAACATAACATAACCTAATCATCTTTTAGTTGTCTGTAAATCTTTTTTGTTTATATTCAATTTAGATGATTTTAAATTTAACTGAACATTTTTATAATTTTGTATTTTGAATAAAAAACATTTTGAATAAAAAAATGTAGGTACTGTTACTAACATCCATATTATTAAGTTTCCTCGCAACTAGTTTTACGGAAAAAACTAGTTTTAAAGGAATTTCGAGTATTCAATTGTCTAAAAATTTGGTATATGTAGATGTCAAAAAATTATTAATGTCTAAACATTATTTTGATTTTGAAATGAAAATAAAACTTATAACAAACTAAAAACCCCTTTAAAACGGTTTACTTACTTTTGTACGATCTTACCTCTTCATATACATACGTAAGTGCATGTAAGGCAAAACATACAAAATCCAATTTGTGTTGCATCTAAAATTAACATTATACATCTCCCATTAGAAAGTCGGTTTTTGGACAAAAAAAAATTCATCATTTGAAACATTACATTAATAATTTATAATTTTCAATTTTTTTTTTTAATTATCAATGCAGTAAAATTACAAACAAAAAAGATATTTGAAATGAAATAACAAAATAATGACGTAAATTTCACGTACGTACATATGTACATATATATCCTATACATGTGTCTTGATTTAGAATTAAAGTCATTTATCAGATGCAGAACATTTTGTGCTGTCATTTAAACTTTTAACGGCTTTTATCTTGACAATACGAATAATATAAATCTTATTGTAAATCAAGCGATTTGCTTTTCGGGCACACTTCAATCAGAGTGATTTTCATAGAGATTTAACGATTAACGCAAAAACAAAACCCCACACATTTTATAGAGTTAACTTAAAGAAAATTTACAATCGAGTTTTTATACTCGAATTATCAAGATTAGTGTCAGAGCCCCATTTCCTGCTTTTAAATTAATCATTAGTCATTGATACCAATACGCATGTAACCCACATTTTGGATTTAACCTCCACACCGAAAGTTTTTGTTTGGTTTTAAAAAAATATGTCAAAATCTATACAAACATTTTGTAATTTAAGAAACCAATTTAAATTCATTCTGATAAATATTTATTTATATTCAAAATTGCTTGCAGATGGCAGAGATTAACTCAACATCAAAGGAAAAATCGAAATCAGTATTTACACTTACTGATTTTAGTTCAAGGTAAGATACAAAAATAGAGAATCCACTTGAAAAAAGTAACACCAATAATGTCAAATGCTTTAAATTACAGAACTGTTCTAACAGAAAAGGGACAGCTTGATGACTACAATCCGTTTGAACATCGAGATCAGGTAAATGGTGCTTCAACGAGCGGATCATTGGCACATTTGCTCAAAAGTTCCTTGGGTTCCGGGATTTTGGCAATGCCTATGGCTTTCAAAAATGCAGGTCTATTGTTCGGTATGATAGGAACATTGGTGGTTGGCTTCCTTTGTACACATTGTGTTCATATTTTGGTGAGTAAATTAATTTAAAATTTTGAATAAAATTAATAGTCGAAATAAGATATGTGTAAAGTTCACACTTCGAAAATATGTATGAATTATGTACTGTACATAACAAAAAATACAAAATTAAAAATTCAAAACAAATGTGCTCGAAATAAACTTAATCGTTTTTTTTTTTGCAGCCACAATGTGCCAAATGATACATTTTTTATCCCCGTCAGTTGTACAAATAAATATGGCTATATATGTAAATAGCGCCATTAAAAAAAAAAAAACATTTATATATATCTTCAGCCAGTTTTATTGTTTTTGGTTTAAAATCAATAGAGGACAAAATTTTGTTGGCAATACGATTTACGAGTTTCTGATATTTTGTATTAATAAGATGGCAATTTCTTTACAAAGAAGAATTTATATCTTTCTTTAAAATAACCTAAAAATGTCTTATCATTACAAATTACCTTAGTATTTTAATGTGTAACCGATCCTTAAAACGCTTAAAGTTATGAAATAAGTATATGAAATCCAGATTACTGTTGTAAATATATATGTAGCTAGTCACGTCACGTGGGTTTATCAAGAAAACATATGAACATCAACCAAACAATACCGAAAGTCAAAAAACAAATCTTTTTATTAAAATGGATAGTCGAAGGTATTGCAAATTTTGTTTTCAATATCAATGAATCTATGTGCAGAACATTGTACATAGGTACATACATATGGATGTGTATACATAATATCTAATAATGTACATAACATTAAAATATAGGCACCAACATATATTAAAATCTCAATTAGCCGATCGTTATTATCAGTTAGCGATTTATTGTCAACTTTTGCAATAAAAAAGCAATTGGTGTTCTTTTTGTTGGGGAAAAATCAAGAATGATATTTTGTTGTATTTCCAGTAAATCCAATAAAATATTTGTGACGCAAATATGTATACGAAGTTCAAGTTGTGTTAAGACAAATATTGCTGAAGATAGTACTTGTACGAGTTGATTTCTGAAATTGGATGAACTATAACTAGTCAGAATGCAAAAAGTTCATTCAATAACATTGCTTCCTTTTAGGAAGATCGAGGCAAATTCAAAAATAAATTCTTAAGAAAATGCAAAAAAAAATAATTTTTAAATAAAAAGATGTCAAGGGAATACCTTGACAGGAAATTAACTTACCAAATCCAAATAAATATATCCGATTTTAAAATTTACCTAGTGCTTCCGTGCGTGCATAATATTTTTGATTATTACAAATTATCATAAAAACTTGATTTAATCACCATTTGATATTACTTACTTACTTATTACTTACTTACTTAAGGTGGCGCTACAGTCCTGTGTGAACTAGGGCCTCACCTAACAAACTTCTCCAT
This sequence comes from Eupeodes latifasciatus, assembly GCA_920104205.1. Taxonomy (NCBI): domain Eukaryota; kingdom Metazoa; phylum Arthropoda; class Insecta; order Diptera; family Syrphidae; genus Eupeodes; species Eupeodes latifasciatus. The sequence goes on from OV049925.1 coordinate 72,097,961, forward strand.
CTAGCTCGGTCCCTTGCTAGATTACTGCAGTATCGCGCTCCAAGTTGGGTGAGATCACTTTCCACTTGTGCGCACCACTTGATCCGCGGTCTTCCTCTACTGCACTTTCCTGTGGGTGTGGATACGAAGTCTTTCCGGCCGTAGCAATAGTTTCCATGCGCTCTACGTGACCCAGCCATCTTAGTCGTTGAACTTTTACCCTTCTGGCTAAGTCTACGTGTGTCGCTGTACAGCCCGTACGGCTCATCGCTCCATCTTCTCCTCCACTCCCCTTCTATGCAAACGGGACCGTAGATCACACGAAGAACTTTTCTCTCGATACGACCCAAGGTGTTTTTATCCGCTTTTGTCATAGTTCATGGCCCATGCTTCTGCACCGTATAGCAGGACGGATATGATGAGGGTCTTATATAGCGATACTTTGGTCCCTCGAGAGAGGGCTTTGCTACTCAATTGCTTTCGTAGCCCAAAGAAACAGCGGTAAGCGGTTAGATGGTGACGTTTTGACCGAGACGTCGGTGTTGTTAGTCCTTTCTTAACGACTGCATGTACTTTGTTTTGCCCTCATTAACCGTTAAACGCATTTTTGCTGCCTCTGCCTCAACCCTCACAAAAGCCCCATTGACATCACGCTGAGTTCTTCCGATTATGTCAATGTCATCAGGATATGCTAGTAATTGGACATACTTTTGAAAGGTAGTGCCTCTAATATTGACGTGGGAGCTCTGCACTATTCTTTCAAGTACGATGTTAAAAAAATCGCATGACAGCGCATCACCTTGTCTAAAACCTTTTTTGACATCGAAAGTTTCTGTTAAGTTGATTCCAACCTTTATGGAGCAGCGTGAATTCTCCATGGTCATCCTGCACAAACGGACGAGTTTGGCAGGGATGCCAAAACTAGACATGGTTCTATACAGCTCGTCCCCGTATATGCTGTCATATGCACCCTTGAAATCGATGAAAAAGATGGTGGGTGTCGATTTGATGTTTTTGGGTTTTTTCCAGGATCTGCCGTAATGTGAATATTTGATCGATTGTGGACTTTCCTGGTCTAAAACCACACTGATAAGTACCTATCAGGTTGTTGACGATAGGCTTTAGATGTTCACGTATTACGGTTCCATTCATCGGGCATGCTTTCTTCCGGCCATATCTTACAGATAAGTTGGTGCATGCTCCTAACCAAATTATCTCCAGCAGCTTTGAAGAGCTCGGCATCCAAGCCATCCGCTCCAGCGGTTTATACAATTTTCGAACTTCATTCCTGCTTTTAAACCTATCAACATCTTCGATCGCACGCTTCTCATGCTCTCTCTTTTTCCTTCTGAGAAGTCGGTGTTCTTCTCGCCTCTTCTGCTCATAGAGCTCGTGAACAGCTCTTGTCCTTCTATGCAGCGCGCGCCGCTTTGCGTGCCTATTGTTTGGCTGCATTTACCTGCCGACATTTCTCATCAAACCAGGGGTTCCTTGTAGGTGGTTGCTTGAAAACCAGCCCGTCAGAGGCGGCTTCTCTGATTGCATCTTGGCAATGTTGCCACTGGTTCTCAAAACATTGTGTTGGCGGCAGAGAAATTCGAGAGAGGTTACTTGTAACTCGGTCGGAGAAGGATTTGGCGATCTCTTGTGATTGTAGCCATTCGAGGTTGTACCTTAACTTAAGAAATAACTTATCCAAAAAATATTAAATACTGGGAAACTAAATTATCTCGAAATAAATAGTTTGTGCATTCCATTCATTCGTTCAAATGCACGAACAATTTTTTTGTTTAATACTCGTATGTTACCTACCAGTATTTTATATTTTTATAATAATAAGATTAAGTTTTAAATATAAATGTATATTCAATAAAAACACTACAGTGCATAGTCGACAGAAAATTACCTTTCTTTTGACTCATTATTTGTTAAAATTGGTTCAGTGCGAGAGCCGGAAAAGGGAAACTTGCTAACCAAATAAAATGCATGTTAATAGGTCACTTATTTGTTCAAGTACAAAAATCATATAATTTTCAATTTCGATTTCATTTTTTCCTCGATCTCTGGAATCTAGATAGAAAGATAGAAGTTGGAGTGGCCATATCAAAAGATAAACTTTAATGGAAAATCTTAAGAGAGCTATTGAGTACCTTTTTGTTTGGACACCGACACTTTCATAGTGAAAAGAATTATTAATATTTGATTTGTTTATCGGAATAAACAAAAAAGTATTAAGCTCAGTGTATACATTTTACATCTACCAAACGTAAATAAAAATTGTTTCTATTTGTTTTACTCAACAATAATTTTTAAATTAACTTTAATTCAATTTAATCTTAATTTTTCTTCTTGACTAAGGAAAATATTTTAGATAATATATATTTTATAAACAAAACTTACTGAAGTGATAACACTTTTAATTTTCCATCATTTCTTCAGTCAGAAATTTAAATTTAAGAATAAAAGCAGTTTGATAGTTTATATTAACAGCTTTCAAATTTATATTGTTTGTGAATATAATTTTTAGTATAGAAGAGTTTGTTTGTTTGTTTGTATGAACGCGCTAATCTCAGGAACTACTGGTCCGGTTTGAGTTAATGTTAGATAGCAAATTTATTGAGGAAGGCTATAGGCTATACAACACCACGCTAAGATTAAAACGAGCGGAGCCCAAATAAATATTGGTTTAAAATTGGGAATTGGTTTACCTTTGTAGTGTTTCCACTGCGTGCGCTGCAAAAACGGTTAATGTTTTCCTAAAATAATGTACGACAAATTTTTTTCTATTAATTAGTTCTAAAAAAAATCCTGCGACAGCATACATACATATGTCTGTCTTTTAAAGTTGGCGCACTATAACCTTTTTTATGCTAACAAAATTTGTTCTAAAATAAAGCAAGCAAGTAATTTCACGGGTGCAGCAGAACAATATGCATGTTTATTGTTCGTGTAGATTCAAATGTGAAAGACTTTATCTGATCAATAATCACGTTAACTTTTTTTAAATTCACAGACAGTTTTGTCCTTTTTGCGACTGCTTTTTTATGCTACTGATTTGCATTTTTATATAATAAAACTCCCTCCAAGGTTGATTTGGCGCTCATAGAACTTGTTTAACACGCCTGATAACCATTAAATTAATAATAAAAAATTAACTATATAAAATTTTGTTTAATTTTCGTTTTCTTCCCTCATAGTTTAATAGTCGTGCTTAGTTTCCATATACAAATCACTACAACATTTTAAATGATATCGTATTTGATATTGTGTTTTATACTCACAAATTATTTTTATTACAAGCTGTCACTAAATTATATTGTTCATAGTGAGCAATTTTACAAATACTTCGTACCCTCAACTTTTTTCAATTTTGTTCAGGGCCTTAACAATAATAGACAAAAATAATTACAAAATCTACCAAAACAAACATCGGATGTTTTATGTATGTAATCTAATATATAAAATATTCCTGTCACAGTGTTAGTTGCCATACTCCTCCGAAAAGGCTTAACCAATTTCAATGAAATTTTGCATATATATTCGGTAGGTCTGAGAATAGGTTTTTATCTATTTTTTATATTCCTAAGTGTTATGGTTTAATTGCATCAACATCGTACACGGTGCAACGATCTTACTATAGTATTCAGTGACGCTACATAAAATGAAGTATTGATTGCTATTGGGATCTTTGCATTATCATTGCCAACTTTCCACTCAGTCATTTCGGTATGCATTCACCAAATCGAAATGCATTTGATTTAATAGACACTGAATTGAATTGTGAACTACAATACATCACTGTAGAAATGGCAGCGATTGTTGCTCGCAATGTCCCACTAATGAATGGAGAACAAAAAACATTAATGACCACATCATGCTCGCAGTTCTGGCAAGACAAGTAGGATTCTTTTTTTTTGGATGCACCAGGTGGAACTGGCAAAACATTCCATAATTCGATAATTCTTGCTTAAACACGATCAAATAATGCTATCGCATTGGCTGTTGCATCTTCTGGCATTGCGGCAACTTTATTGGATGGAAGCAGAATAGCTCATTCAGTATTTAAACTGCCACAAAATATTCAAAATAACCCAGACGCGGTGTGCAATATAAAAAAACAATCATCCATGGCCATTGGCCACAGTGTGAAATTATCATCTGGGATGAATGCACTATGGCACACTGAGGCGTTGAACAGAACATTGAAAGATATAAAAAACAACGACAGACTATTTGGCGGCACTTTGTAACTCCTTTCAGGTGATTTGAGACAAACACTTCCCGTTATTCCGCGTTCAACGTACGCCGATGAGATCAACGCGTGCTTCAAATCAAACTGAAAGTAAATATGCGTGTTCAAATGCTTCAAGATCCATCCGCTGAAACATTCTCAAAATAACTGTTGATAGATATAGTCGACGGAAAAGTTACTACAGATGAAACTGGATGTATAAAATTACCGGTCGATTTTTGCAAGGTTATTGATTCACAAGATGCTCTCATTGACCAGATATTTCCCGATGTACAGAGAAAATATACTTATAAATCATGAGTGGCCGGCAGAAAGAGCAATTTTAGCAGCAAAAAATGTGGATGTCAACGAATTAAATCTCAAGATACAACATTTGTTACCAGGAGACTTGGTATCATACAAATATGTTGATACAGTTTGTGATGCTACCAAAGCTGTAAATTATCTAGCTGAGTTTTTGAACTCATTGGATTTACCAGGCATTCCACCGCATAATTTACAACTGAAGGTTGGATCTCCGGTAATTTTGCTTCATAATTTGAACCCACCGCGGTTGTGCAACGGCACGCAATTAGTAATTAAAAAATTGATGAAAAATGTTATCGAAGCCATAATTCTAAATGGCAGTTTCCGAGGTAAAAATATTTTATTACCGCGAATCCCTATTATACCCACAGATGTGCCAATTCAATTCAAACGCTTTCAATTTCCAATTAGATTGGCATTTGCAATACGTCTTAAGGCCAAACGATGTCTGTCTGCGGCTTAGATTTGAGCACTTCATGATTTTCACATGGACAATTATGCGTGGCGTGCTCTCAAGTGGGCAAACCATCCAGTTGGTTTGTATTGGTGAAAGATGTGATCACACAAAATATTGTACACTCTAATGCATTAAGGGATTGATATTGTTCTTTTGTAGTACAATAATAATTAGCGATATAATTTTAAAGAATTAATTTTAATAAATTAAAAAAATTAGTTTGGTGATTTTTTATTTTAGTATTTTATCACCTTTTACAGTGATCTATACCTCTCCCACTTATATACCACATCCTTACACACTTACAATAAGTTAGTTATATTATACTTTATTTATTTATTGAAATTATATTATAAATTGAAATTATAATTAGGTATAGGAAGTAGGTACATAGAATATTGAATCAAACTAAATTATCGTTAAAATAAATATTGATATATGTATGTATATGTACTTACACGTTGTTAAAAGTAATGTATAAAGTGCATGTACATATATATTTCACGTTATGTATATTTCCATTTTCTGGATTGCTATAATTTTTATATTTTTGTATTAATTCTTACAGGTCAAAACTTCACATGATATTTGCGAGGTAGCAAAAGTACCACACTTAGGATTCGCTGAAACTGCTGAAAAAGTGTTTGAAAATGGACCTAAGAAGTTACGACCTTGGTCAAATTTTGCGAAGTAAGTAGTTTGTTTGTTTTCTTTTAAGGATTGAAATTTTAAACCTTTAGTCTGACACTTACGTTGATATTGAAATATACTTATATCGATAGTTTATTTATGGAAGAGTGACCCTAAGTAATCGTTTAAAAGCGGAAAACACTTTCTTGTGGACAAAAATATATCAACAAAAAAAAAACTGAAGAGATACAACTTATTTGGTTAGTCAACTAAAAATGTTTTATCTTTAGTGAGTAAAATTATTCTGTGTTATTATAAAAAATAAAAAGAAGCTGGATTGCTACCCACACTGATAACTTACCATCCGTGTCCGTATGTCGATTTTTATAAACATTAACAAAATTTTAATAACAATATTTTGTGTCAGATACAAAATTTGTAATTCAATATCTTATCAGTTTTGTTTTGTTTTTTTCGGTTTTGTCTTTTGTAAAAAAGTAATCGATTCATTTTTTCTAAAAAATTAACTAAAAGTTAGCAAGCATATTTTGATATTTTGCATATTTTGATATTTTGCATATTATAAAATAAGTTGGATTTCCACATCTGTTTATTGTTCCTGAAATTTTTAGTTGACAACCAGTTTTATACATTTTAGCAGAATTTTTTGAAAGTTTTAATTTTGTATAAGAACATTATTAATAAAATGTTGCACAGATTGAAACAATTTTCAAGCCAAAACATTCATCTATTCTCGAAGTATTGGAATTGAGCATCAGTGTTTACCAATTTTGAGTAGTACTTTTTGTATTCATACAAAATATGACTGTTTGATTTTTCTAAAAATCTTAATAAATGTTGAAAACAATATTTTTCATAAGATTAAATTAGTTTTAATGCAATATCTTTTATTTTTGCCAAGATGTTCGAACCGAAAATCAATTTTGATCAACTTTTAGCGGTTTTGTAAAAAAACGTTACTTCGAATTTTCTCAAAATCTTATTAGAAGTCAAAAACATCAGTCTTCGTTGCATGAAGTTTTTGTGGGGGTAATATAATTTTTTGTAACGAATAATTGTTAGTTTAAAAAAAAAAAAAAAAGAAAACGTTAATTGTTTTTTTTCGGACGTACAAACGTACGAATTTACGAAAGGACGAACGAAGTATGTACCAAACACCCACAGACATATCTCTAAAAATCTTTGATTTAGATTAGAAAAATGTCAAAATATTCCATTCGACAAATCGGACTAATTACAATAACTTACTATAGGAAGTTAATAATACCCGAAGTTATTTATTAAATTAAAGAATTATCTATTAATTTTATTTATAAAAATAATATTTCTTTCAGACAATTTGTCGATGGAGCTCTTATGGCAACCTACTATGCAGCTGGATGTGTTTACATCGTCTTTGTTTCTTCATCGTTCCAAAATGTCTTTAACTATGAACTTGATCTTAACTGGAACATACGCGTTTACATAGCAATTATTATCATACCATTTCTTATAATGGGTCAAATCAGGGACCTTAAGTATCTTGTACCATTTTCCGCAATGGCAAACATTTTTATTGTGATTGTCTTTGGAATAACATTGTACTATTTGTTCAATGAGCCTTTGAAATTTTCGGATAAACCGCTTTTCTCCAGCTGGGCTAAGCTTCCCTTGTTTTTTGCAACTGTAATTTTTGCCATGGAAGGTATTGGTGTAGTAATGCCAGTGGAAAACTCAATGAAGAGTCCGCAACATTTTCTCGGGTGCCCTGGTGTCTTGAACACAGCTATGATAACTGTTGTTACACTATATGCTGTTATTGGATTCCTTGGCTATGTGAAATACGGTGATCAAGTTTTGGGTAGTATTACACTGAATCTAGACAATGGAGCATGGTGGGTGGAAAATTTTGTTTAATTATTATTGATAAGTATTTAATTTAAATTTCTTTTACTTATAAAGGCTTGCGGATACTGCTAAAATTTTGATGGCTATTTCAATTCTCTTTACCTTTGGTCTACAATTTTATGTTCCCAATGAAATTTTGTGGAGAAAAATTTCCCACAAATTCCCAGAGGAAAAACACAATATCGCACAGATCTTACTAAGAACAGGAATTATTTTATTAAGCGGTGGGATTTCAGCTGCAATTCCCGACCTTGAACCTTTTATCGGTCTTGTTGGAGCTGTATTCTTCTCCTTACTGGGTAAGAGCTTTAATTATTATTTTAATTTTCTTGTAACTCACTTCAAAACACTATGATTTTTAGGAATAATGGTCCCGAGTGTAGTGCAGACAGTTTTTCTATGGCCCAATGATCTGGGTAGATGGAATTGGATATTAGTTAAAAATGTTATTCTTTCAATTCTTGCCATACTTGCATTAATTGCAGGTTCATTTGTAAGCATTTCTGAAATAATTAAGATGTATAGTAAGTAAGATTTGTGTGATGTAAAGACAAAGAGTATTTCGATATTATAGGGATAGCTCGATTTTAAAAACAATGAATTTAGTGTATATTATTTAGTATAATGCACTTACAGATTTGGAATACGGTTGTGCACAGTTTATTTAAGTTCTGTATAGATTAATTTTGACATATTTTTCAGGAATTATTATGTATAACGTGATATATATGTGTTATGTGCAACTAATTATAAGCTATGTAAATATGTTATGTGCAAATTTCAAATATGTATATTAAGATTTCGGAAAATAATAATTTAATTTGACTGCAAACGAATGACAGTTAACTGAATGCTTCCCAATATAAAATTTAAGATTACTTTTACATTTGTATAATGTCTAAATGTCTAACAGCTATCTCTAAGGAAATACATATAAATCAACATTGTTGAAGTTTAACATATTGAACAAGGAATTTTGTATTGTATTGAAAATGTTAGTAATATATGGAGCTTCCAAAAATAAAAATAAATTAACTAAATAAAAAAGTACCACATTTCTTAAGGACCAATTTTCAATGTGAAAATAAAAATAAGTTAATTTTAATTCTTGAAAATCTGGTATGCAAAGAACTTTAAATTAATCATTTATTATGAATTATAATACAACAATTATTATAAGGGTCTGTGGGGAATAGTCAATTGATCAGTGTGTTCCTGATCATAAATAGGGAACACACATGTCAGCCATGGCGGTTCCAGGGGGGGGGGGGGGGGTCGTAGGAGTCATGACCCCTCCCTGGGAGATAATTTGTTTGCTTTTTCGTAGGAACTCACTTCAATTCAAAACTAATCGTATTGCGTTTATGGATATGACCCCCATTATATTTTAAATTATTTATTTCTTGTATATGAAAACAACATTTGTATTTTACTTCCTTAAACTTTGTTGCTAAAAGTACTACTTTTGACTGAAGATTGAACCAAGAACATAATATGAATCGGATATTCAGCCGTATTCCAAAAAAAACACAGTACAAATTCATCAATTTTTGACCAATGGACGATCCAGGGGAAGTCATATGAGCCATAAAGCTTATACAGTTAAGTTGTATAAGTAAAGATTTCACCTAAAGGTTTATTAGTAATTTAACGACATTCACCAAAAAGTGGTTTGCTGTCAAAAACAACTAAAACTTTTGTTTTTACTCAATTTAGAATTTGAAAAAACTTTAGCCATGCTTTAAATTATTTTCATAAAAATTGGTTCTAAGAAAATGAGCAAATATTCAGGTTCTTAAGAAGAAACCTTGAATAAGAGATCATCAATTTTATATTAAGTTACCTTTAAATTCCTTAAACTAGCCTTTAATTTTATTATTACATTTTTTTGACACTTACTTGCGACATATAGGAACTATATAGCAAGTTTTGCATTAGTAAACAATTTTAAACAAGAACTTTTAATCAAATATGACATTACGACGGTAGAGATCTCGAAAAAAGTGGGTACCCCGATTTCTTCCGTCTGTCTGTCTGTCTTTCCTGGCCCCTACAGTCCAAACAAAACAATAGTGTTGATTGAAATTAAGATTTTCAGCCGATTAGTGTAAGGCGTTTTTTTTTTTTCATTTTATTAATACGAAAAATAACAGCAGTACCCATACAATTTTTTTTGTTCAAACATGTGATTTTTCTAAAACTTTCTCTAAATTGTGTGTTCTTAATTTGGCTTCTTTCTACAAGAAAAACATATTTTCGTATTGCTCCAGAAGGGTACCCCTCAAACCACCTTTATTTTGTTTTTTAGTTTTCTCAAGAACTAATGGACCGATTTCAAAACTCTTCTCTTTCTGTGCAAGCTCTTGTCAATGATCAAATGATCAAATTGATGATGATTTTTTATGATCAAAAATGTAATTTTTGTTTTTTGATTTTTAAAAAAATACTAATTTTGTTTACAAAATTAGTATTATTCTCAGAAAGGAGACAACATTTTTTGACGAAATTTTAATGTAAAATGTACATACATATATTTATAAGCTCTTTATTTAGTACTTACCAAAAATATTTTTAAGACAAAATTTAAAATTTAAAATAATTTTCGAAAAAAATAAGTTAATCTAGATTTTTTGACAAATTAAATGGCATTTAAATTTTTGAGAAAAACTTATTTTGCAGGGAAAGTTTTAAATCTTAAAATATAGGAAATATTTTTAAACAGACTTTTTTTTAAAAAAAAGCAAGTTCTAGAGACCCAATCCTGCATTTTATTTCTTTCAAAATTGGTTTTCTGTTGAATACAAGAGATCTTAAAGGATCTTAAAAAATTAAATAAATCTACTTTTAAAGTGAATTTGCTTTGGATGCTCTAGAACTGAGATTTAAACACGAATTTCAATAATACAAATGTTTTAAAAAAATCAAGTGACACTTTTGTTAAACTAATGGCTAAGTGAAAAACATAATAAACGTTTCATATCTATTGATATAAAAGCTTTAAAACGTGTAATTTGTGAGTGTTACAAAAAACTTTTCTTCCCAACTTATTTGTTTACCTACCTTACTTTGTTTTAATTTAATTTTTTAGGGAAATTATGTACTTAAATACAACTATTTTCTTAAATTCAAGAACCAAACCTTTTTATCTCTACAATCTTTAAGTTTTGTTGACGCCTTTAAGATCAAAATACGAGTAAGCAGATTGATAACGATAGTAATAAGAGACTCCCGAAAATTGGGTTCGAAAAAAACTACGTCAAGAAAAGCCCGACATTTCTACATATCAGATCCTCTCTCATTTTCTGGATTTTTGAATTTTTGCACCGTTCTTCGCATTAATAGAAATGGAAACAAGAAAAGTGTATTTTATTTCTGCGCGAAATGCACCAAAAACCCTCTAAACTATTGTGTTTTAGCTCTTAAATATGGCATATTTAGAAAACTGTTGGAATCTTGGAATGCTTTCATATGTAGGGAGTCATTAAAATTAAATAATTAGACCATACCTTGCTGGACAACAGTGTTCTAAAATAATTTGATAACTAAAGTTGTCATTTTAGCAATTATTAATTTTTGTTAGCCTCCTTTACAAAACATTAAAGAACATTTTTAAGCGGTGAGTAAAAACTCATCTAAGTGTGTGACACCCCCCCCCCTTATTGAAAAGTCTGGATCCGCCCTTGCATGTCAGCTTAAAAAAAATACCACCGAAACGTAGTCAATAGCATTTCAAGAACAGCTGCATTTATTGAAAACTATCATTGATATAAATAAAACTTAAATTTGTGTATTAAATGTTTAACTTATTATAAAATTATTGTTCTGATTATTACAAGTGACAATAACATGTATTAAAAACTTTAACAATTTCTATTTGAATAACATAGTAAAAGCAGATATTGTAACCAACATTTAGCTTATTGGTAGAATCCAATAACCTAGTTCGCATGAGCGAAGGGAAACCTTCTGGAAAAGTCTTTTATCGCACATCTTTAGTAGTCGACAGAATGGTAGAACAAACCTGTAGGCAGATCACGTAGATAAAGGGTGCAAATCAGCTAACGTTATTTAAATTGAAAAGTTGAAAACGACTGATTGGTTCTGTGGAGCTAAAAAGATATCGCAAAAAAATGTTCACTTGTGACCTAGGTTAGGTTAGGTTAAAGTGACTGTCCGTGATGGAGTAGGACACACTTAGACCAGTTTAATGTCCCATTGTGATACCACATGAATCTTGAGGCTTTTTCTAAGCTCAATGAAACCAGTTTAAGTCCCTTACGAAACGTGAGAGGCTGATTATGGTAATATGATTTAGATCGTTTAGATCGTTATAGAAGAATTCTTCTAGGTAATTCTTGCGTTGTTGTGCTAGAGCCAGAAGCTCATCCATACAGCTTCTGCAAAAGTCATTTGAGAATACGCCTAGTCGCGTAGCGTGCTTTCCTATTAGACAGTGTCCGGTTCCTATAAGACCGATTATCGAGCTTATATGAATTAAATCTAGTGTAGGCCAGATGTTTTTTGTGACCTGACACGTGGTGATGTTATTCCACCTGGTGTTTATGGCCCGGCACCCAGCAAAGGTGAATATTAAACTGTTGTGTCATCTCCATATTATGGACTGTTAGTCCAGAGATTTGATAGCGGCCTGACTCTCTGATGTTGATATCACGTTTTCTGTAAGCCTGTAAGACTTCTTTTATCGCCAAAAGTTCCACCTGGAACATGCTACAATGATTGGAAAGGCGGAATAAGAGACCTAATTTCAGTCGTTCAGAGTACACACCTCCACCAACCCCTTCTTTTTTTATCCATATCTGTTTAAAAGTGGACTGACTCGTCTTCCAATAATGCCCTATCCTCCCAGAAAGGTCTGGGAAGTATAGAAATCTAGAAATCTCTGTCGAATTGCAGTTGGGGGATGGTGTAGTCTGTGTGCTTTGGAATTGATTTTAATTACCTAAGAATAACAGAGTAGCCAATGTTGTTGTTAATCCACTAACTAACTCGGTTTTGTGTGGGTTAACACCCAGTCCAGACCAATCAGCCCAAAGTATTAGTCTGTTTAAGGCATTTTGTAAGAGTTCTTTTAAGGTGTTAAGATGCTTTCTTGAAACCTCTATAGCAACGTCATATGCATAGCCAATCACTCTGAAACCCTCTGCATCCAGACCAGTTATGATTTCATTAACCACTAGATTCCAGAACAGAGGGGATAGAACACCACCTTGCGGTGTCCCTCTACTAACGAATCTTCTAGCAGAAGAGTTGCCCAGTTTTGAGTTGAGTTTGTTATTCTGCTAGTTAACATTAAATTAATTAACTCCCCAAGCGAACTTTCTACGTTCAGAGATGTTAGTGCAAATGTGATTGCAGATGTGCCCACGTTGTTAAACGCACCTTCGATGTCAAGTAAGGCAACCATAGTGAACTCTCTATGATGGAGGGAATATTCGATGGTGCGTACTAGTGTGTGTAACGCCGTTTCCACCGATTTACCTTTACAGTAGGCATGTTAAGACGTAGACAGAAATCTTGTATCAATACTTTCCCTTAAATGGATATCAATCAATCCTTCTAAGGTCTTAAGAAGGAATGATGATAGACTTATAGGTCGTAGATCTTTAGGATTGACTTGCGAGCATTTACCTGCTTTGAGTATAAAAACAACTTTAACTTATCTCCATGCCGAGGGAATATGGACCTGATATAGACAGCTGGTAAAAAATTGCCTTAAGGATTGCATTTATGTCTGAAGCTTTTTGTAGTTTGGCTGGTATTATCCCATCTGGTCCTGTAGATTTAAATGGTTCGAAGCTGTTGATAGCCCGTTGTAGCTTGTTCCTTGTGATCAGACCTTGTTGATATGTTATATTGAATATACTTGAACAAATATGATTGTTGCAAGTTGCGGTTAGAGAACAACCAGGAAAGTGAGTATCCAGTAGTAAGTTCAGCGATTCTTCACTTGAATTTGTTCAGTAGCCATCTGCATTTTCCAAACAGCTTTCGAAAAGTCAATGGACTAGGGTTTTCATCCACATTGATATTGAATTGGATATATCTATGATCAGAGGACGTGTGTTCTTTGGATATTTTCCAGTCAAAGATCATATGGTGAATAGTATCGGAGACAAGAGTTATGTCTAGGACTTCTTGTCGAGTTTTAGTAATAAAGTTTGGTTCATTTCCAACATTACTTACTAAGAGGTTATTACCAAGGATATAATCTGTCCTTAATATCTGTACTCCCCCATACAGTGTGATGAGCGTTAACATTGCTCCCAATTGTTAAACCGATCTTCTGCCGTTCCGCTTCAGTGATGATTCTCTCAAGGGTCTTACCAGGGAGAGGGCCAAGGTGGTCATGGCCAGGATACGCTGACACGAGCCAGTATTTTCCTTTGGCAGTTTCCAGTCTAGCTACGGTGGTATCTATATCTCTGAAATTATGGAGTAAAAATACATTTATGCTACTTTCCACTAATATGCAAGATCTAGGTTCACCTTTAGCTGTCTCATACAGTGTGTAGTACCCAGGAGTCTTGAGTCTTCGAACAACGAAGAAGAAGTGAGGCCGCGGCCTTTATAGAGTGTTGGAGATTAATTTGTACCAACTGCAGTATTTTGGCTACAATTAAGCAGATCAACCACCACCACGGTCTTGTTTTGCTCTTCTGAGTCTTAAGATGAACTTAAGAGTTCGTTCCATAGAGGTACGACTGTTGTCGACATTAGTAGAAGGTCGGTGAGGGCATGGGCTCCAGAGATATAGCAAATCTGTGTGATGCTGAGTGCGTTAGGTCATTTTCCATCTACAATTGTTATTTTAAGGTCATGTTGTACCAATATACATATATCGATACAAAGGAGAAAAAATATAGTACACAGCTTTTTCTTGATTTAATCTTGAATGTTTGTTTTCCCATCCATGGTTAGTTTCCTTTTTACAGTTCTTTTGGGTACGTCAGGATTTCCTTGTTATGATTCACTATTTGCGTTTTGGTTGTCCACTGTTCCCACTAAATCAAAGCCCAACTTTCCAATCAGCGTTAAATTTCTAAAAAGGGGCATTTTCAAAAACGTCCGCCTACATATGACCTAAGTTAGACATGTTTATATAGTCATAAATGACATTAGAGTCGGGCATATTGCGGATCCGTATTTTTAATATAAAGTACGAAAAATGTAAGTTTTTATTATTAATTATTTTATACATTTCTTAGTTGCAATTGAAAGTATCTTTTTTAAGATAAGAAAAAGCTGCAGTAGAATGTGGCTCAAAACCTTTTAATTGAAAAAAAACAATTCACGTACAAAAAGAAGAGTGTAAAAAAAGAATTGTTTTAAATTAAAAAAGTTGGTACATTTTCCTTTTTTGATGTCTTGGAATCTTGCGGCCGCCATTTCTGATTTTCGTCAGACGTTTATAAATATTCAATGACTACCTAAAATTGTACTTAAACAAGCCTGCACACGGTCTGAAGAAAAAGTATATTAATGTAACAAAGCGGAAAGAACAATGTACTAACGCAGATTTTCGACGTTTATGAAAATACCCAACCTTTAAGTGCCTATCCATGCAATTCGACAATCCAGTTTTCACTCTAGACTCCAAGTGCAAATTACTTTAGACACTATACATTAATAAAAATAACTTCCGATGGGAAGTTAAAAATCCGAATCAATAGGTAATATTATGTGAGTAGATGGTCTTCGGCGATATCTAATTTTCAAAATTTCAATTTGAATTTTACTATTATGCAACAAAAATAGTAACATGGATAGGTACGCAAGCTACTGAACCTAATGAAAAAAAATATTTTATTAACAAAAAAACTGTATTAGATGTATTTATTAAGCCCACAAAAGAATCATTCACACATTCCGATGAAATAAATCATCTAACACACCACGCTGCTTTCAAGATTATTGATTGAGTAATTGCAATTGTATTGCATGTTACTGGTTGTAACTATAGATTTCTACTCTGATTCTTCATTCTACGGAGAGGTTTCATAACATTTGGTTAATCCATAATAATCCACAATAAGGCGAATGTCATCAAACAATCAATAATCATCCACACTACTTGACAGATAGAATAGTGCTTACGCTAATGCTGAAACACGACCTATGAAGGCATAAAGGCAAATACCCGAACCGAATTTACTCTACTCGACCAGGCCACAAACTATTGATATCAGCTGGACAACTATTCCTGCAGCACCATCGACCACCGTCCGATATATTTTAATGCTTTATTGACGTCAAGGTGACCATAACAGGCAACAAAAGCCAGTTCTAACCCATTGCCAGGAGACTCTGACGAATTTTTGAAGTAGGAGCTTTCGTTGGTATGGTATGCTTTTCAAGGCGTTTGACAATTGACGAAATATATACGAGTATACGAGTATAAGCAAAAAAGGCAACTATAGCTCTAGATCACACGATGTTAAATAAAAGGACTCCTTCGTTTCCAAAACCTTAAAGACTAAAAAGGATAAGCATAGTTTATGGTTGCTTACTCCACAACTAAGTATACTATACACAAACTTCATACAAGCATAACTTTAGATGTGTTGCAAAAATAAAAACAAAAAACAAAAACTGAAATTTAAATACAAAACTAGGAATTCCCCCACTATTTATATAGTCACAGCCATGATGAATAAAGGCCAGGCCCGCGCCCGGCATGACTGAAGCAAAAACAGAATGTCAGTAGTATGAAATTAACGAAGGCATGAAAAGGGAAGACTCTCCTTCGTGTACCAGTACCAGTATCGTGTCGTATCGGCAGAGTTGGTGGCGCTGGCAGTGCTCGCTTATATTTTTGAAATTGTATATTCAACGGCAAAGTAAAAAATCAAATTTTCACTTTGAGTTAGTTCTTTTCGAACGGCGGAAGGATTTTCACGCAATACACCCTGTCCTGTCACGTTGTCCTTTTACCAATATTTATAGCCTACAAATTAGCTGCGCTGTGATTGCTTCGCTTTTAATCATCGACATCGTCTTTGCCGCCACCTACCGCCCGCCGCTGCGCCGCCGTTGTGTTGTTTTGTTGCCGTCGCTGTCGTCGTCGTCCTTGTTATTCTTAGGTTCTTAGCCGCAGCACAAATCGATGTATACCGCCTGACAGGTACTGCAGTGTGGAACGTGTTTTGTCTTCCTCTATATACGCTCCAATATAAGTACATATGTACATCGTCGTTAGAAGTGTTCTTTGATTGTTATCTTGGATTAAAAATAATTGTATTGTGCTAATTATAGAGCTAAGCTCAAGAGTATTTGTGATATTGCCTCGCAAACATATGGTCTCGCGCAGTGAATTATTAAATTGCCAATAAAATATGAAAATTTGTATCACATTGAAACCCACATGGTTCGTTTCAGGATAAAGTGTCTCTTTTATTTGAGAAAGGATTTACGCTGTACGGATAGTCTGTTGGGAATTCTAAGAAATACGATATTATTTGATTCAATGAGCAAAGTAAACTACAAAAGTGCTGGATGAAGTTGATTTTTTTGTATATACATATGTATGTATGTACATTGTACATACCTTTGTTCATAGATCTGGATATTTACATTACTCGTATCTTGATAATTAACTCATTTGTTTTTGGAAAATAACAGTTCGATGGGATAGAAACGCCAACGAAATTGTGTTTATCCAAACTTACCAGAAGCTTGGACTAGAGATGTTTAACAACGATTCAACCTGTTTCTGGTAATCTTAACATGGCTCGCTTTTTTATGCCATGCGAATACACTAATACAGCTGAAGCTTTCGAAGTTTAAATTGTTTAGTCACTAGAGAGAAGCCTATGGTATTTTTGACAAAAAATAAGGAATTTGAAGAATATCTATGCATTTTTGGTTTGAAAAATTAAGAAGATCCACAATCTAGAATCATGAGACGTGTCATGATGACTATTTTCAATCTGATCGATAATAATCAATTGATCAACAAGTTGACATGTCCTTTTGTCCGAGAGCCCAGAATTATGAGAAATAGGGGGGAGAGTACGATAACTTTGGCGACAAAGTTTAATGACGGATTTGTATAGAACAGCTAAAAACAAGCATTTTTTACTATGGGAGGGGGGTCTATCTCCCCCCGTTTAGGCGGTAGGGGCAATTTAAAAAAATATGTACATTAAATGGAAAAAAAATAATTAAAAAAATAACGGTAATACTTACAATTAAGTATTATACTTTTTTTAAAGCCAACATTTTTGTCTATTAGCTTGTTTTAAAATCAAGTCAAAACTATGCATAGTTTTTGAAAAAAATTGTTTTAAACTAAAAATTTATGCAAAAAAAAATTTAAAAAAAAAGGTTTAAAGTGTAGTTTTTAAAAACTTTCAAATTATTTACTGTTTTTTTTTAGAATTCATTGCTCTTATTTGTTTTTGATCAAAAACTGAAAACCAGATGACTTTATGTCTTCTAGTTCTTGAGAAAATTGAAAATTACCAAAATAAATATTTTAATTAAATTACTTTTTCCTTGCTTAAGTATTAACGTAGTCTTATTTTGATAGTAATAATCGAATATGGATTAAGATATACCTAGGGTAAATTAATTTTTCTTAAATCCAGCTTATTTAAATGCAAAAGAAACTTTGCATGCACCCCATCTTGCACCCACCGAACCGTGCCCCCTCCCCACCTTGCACGCACTCCAACTTGCACCCACCCCAAATCCTATAGTGTTCCCAAGCAGGGGGGTTGCAGGGGGGGCAGCATGCCCCCCCTTACAGATCCCACTGTTGCATACACCCAAATTCGCACATCACACATTACTGTTGCATACACCCAAACTCGCACCTACCATTGTTACTATCAAAATAAGACCACTCAAGCAAAAAAAAAAAGAATTAAATTAAAATAGTAGTTGTGGTTGTTTTTAATTTTCTCAAAAACTAAAAGACATAAAATCATCTAGTTTTCAGTTTTTGATCAAAAACAAATAAGAGCAATAAATTCTGAAATAAAAACAATGGTAGATAATCTTGAAGTATTGAAAAATTACACTTTAAACCTTTTTTTAAACTTTTTTTAGTCAAATTTTGAGTTTAAAATTGAATTTTTCAAAAACTACGCATAGTTTTGACTTGAATTAAAAACTGGCTAATAAAACAGAATGTTGGCTTTAAAAAAATGTATAAAACTTAATTGTAAGTATAACCGTTATTTTTTAATTATTTTTTTTCCATTTTAAATAATAATTTTTTTAAATTCCCCCTACCGCCTGAACGGGGGGAGATAGACACCCCCTCCCATAGTAAAAAATGCTTGTATTAAGTCCCTCTACCAAAAACCGTTATTATATCTTGGCGCCAAAGTTATCGTACTCGTTCCGAAATAGGCATGATAAATAATGAGAATGTATTTTAATTCTCGAAAATTTTACTCGATTCCTTGCTCAATAGAACAAGTATTGGATTTAATTTGTTAAGGAAACATTTCATTCTTCATAAAAGCCGTGCGTCGTTGCAAGCGTCGTCGCTATAATTTAAGATGGAGCATTAACGGTTTGCCGGTTTGTTTGAGAGTAATTCAGCATTGAAGTATTTCATTCAAATTGAATTTTTCAAATATAATTATAATAATACATATACTGATCATAATTTTGAGTTTTGCACTTTCTCGAAAAAAATTGTTTTGTTAATAAAGGAATTAATAATTAAATCTCTGAAGTAAAAACACTAACGAAATATGTAACTTTTCACTGTGTTCAAGGCCAAGTGTTTCATATAGATACATATATCACAGGGGTTCCGTATGTGTCTATAGTACAAATATATTTTTCATCATTTTCACATTGGGTATACTTAAAAGTAGGTACTATGTGTTACCGAATACAATGTTTCTTCAAAATACAAACATTCGTTCTATTAAATTTAAATTAATACTAATTTATCAAGACGTTATAAGAGCAACAAAGGAGCAATTATAAAACATTGACATTCGGTACACTTCGTTAAATGAAAATATCAAAATAAAAATGTTCAATGGCTTATTCTTTGCTTACATTAGGTTTTACTTAAATTTTAAATAAGTAATGGTTTCTTCAAAGGGTATGTATGTCCGTTTAGTATGGGATTCAGATGACAAGAAGAACACATTCGATCCAGCTGTATAGTTTTTGTTTTCAATAAAAAGATCAAATAATCAAATTAAATAAATCAAATAAATAATAAATTTAGGACAGAATTTTCGTAAACATAATGGGGCGTATTCATAGAGAATTACTAAAGTCGTGATTTCTTGATCTATAGTTTAAAGCTTGTTGTTTCAATAAACACAGCTCTTATTCATAGTCAATTTTCCAGATGTGTTTAGTAAAACCCCAGGTTAAGGTTGTATTCTACTACAATTATACTTCAAATGACAGTTCAAAGCAAAAAAAACACTGTTATATTTTCAAACTTGTTATTTTGTGATTTCATTCCTCAAATTGGATGTATAATATAATAACAATATAAAAAAATGTGACTGTTTCTTTATCCAAACGATATCATTCGTAAAAATCCTTGCCGCTTAATTCAAATGGATGGAACCGTGTATTGTATATTTTTCTTTTTCTTGGTAGCATATTTTGCAGATCACCAAATAACTCAAACTCCTCTAAGATATCCATATCTTCTTCAATTGCGGTATCAATCGACATTTTTATTTGATATAATTAACTTTTTCAGCTTTTCAATTCACAAACAAAAATCAAATATGACATTTGGCTGCGATAATAACAACTTAAACACAGCAATTGCTATGTTTATAGTTAAACCACAGGTTAAGCCCTAAACTTAGGTTTAAATTTATCTATAAATAGCCTAAACTCTGGACTTGATTAATAACAACTTAGCAAGAGTTTGGCAAACATCTATGAATATGCCCCAATTTCTTTGAATCACATAATTATAAAGTAAAATTTACGATCTTAAGGTTTAGACTCGTGAGGTTAAAGAATACTTACTATGATCGGTAAATTTTAACAAAAGCATTAATAAAGATGAATTCTTGACATAATGATGATTGGAAAGGTTGTAAACGGATATTCATTAAAATTAATATTAAAACATTACCTGTTTATCATTCCATTTTAATGCAAATCGAATTTTAAGTCCGTTAAGAGAAAAACCTTAAGTAATAATTCAGTTGGCTTAGTACAACATGATTTATATAATATAAATCTAACTAACTAAATGTAGCTTTTTGATGTTCGTTCCATCTTCCATATCCTATCATCAATATTATAATTTCTAATTGATCGAATTGATGGACGTACCATTTGTCCACATCGTTTTATTTTTCATTTACGGAACGAATTTTATCAATTTACTTTCTATTTACTATTTTTCTTCTTAATTGATACATCATTATGTGATATTCAATAATTTAATCATCTCAAGTAATTTGTTGTTGCTCTTTATCTGTCGGTATATAAAATGCAATCGTTCATTAAGAAGAACAACAAAAACAAGACAGCTTACTTACTTTATAATTCCACAAAATATCTCGTCGCACATTCATATGCCATTGAAGAAATCGCATTTGCCATGATCTTGAGATTGCAAGAGAATAGAAAAAGATAGAATTCTTTTTGCATCAACAATTCGTTTATTTATTCAAGATCATTACTATGGCTGGCTTTGCACACTGTACAACAAATTGCTTGCACTGCTCATAAAAAGTTTTCAGACTTTTTTTAAAAATGAAATTGTTGTCGCATAGTTTAGGGCTTTCCATTAAGGCATTTAAATTTAAATGCTCATTATGTCACTAAAAAAATCTTGAATATTTTGCAGTCACAATTCGCAGTTTAACAAGATAAGTTTCTTGGCCGTTTTATTATCTTAAGAGAGGGTCACATTTGCCACCGAGATCTTGAGATTTCAAACTTTTTTCATTTTGGAAACGTGACACAGAAGGTGTGTCAATACTCGATAATCTATTTAAGGCTTTAAAGAATTCGTGAAGTTATAGAGACAGCAACCGTAGTCGTAGCAGCCATTTTCTATGACATCTTTCAGTGCTTTATATGTACATATTTCTCACTGTATACTGTTTATAAAACTCAATTTCTATATTTCCTAAAATAGAAGATTAAAAAAAATTACAAATAAATAATAAACAAATTTGAACTTTCAAGTGATACATCGCTCTTTACTTACTTTTATATCATAAGATTCAAATTCTTTTTTCTAAGCTGAAGTGTAAAAAAAAGCTGGTAAAGCACATTTGTATGAAATTTCACTTATTAGCATTTATGGCATTCATACCGAAATGCATAATTACAAAAAATGGTTAGACCTTAACTTATCCATAGCAACCGAGTTAGTCAATTGCTGACAAGTAAACATTCTGTATAAAATCTTATACGTGTTACAAGTCTTAAATTAAAAAAATTGCTGCTTTTGCACAACCATTTTTTCAAATCGGAATATTTTTCTACAGCAATAGGTAAAGGGAAAAACAAATTACAGCTACAGTGTCAACACTTTTTTTAGTCAGTGTAAACTAAATTAAGCGACTAAACTAAAAGTTAACAGAAGTCATACCTATCAGTTGCAATAGATATACTTCCGATACTATCACCGCAAAACCGGGCTAGTTTTGTTTCACAACTATCTATCCGTTTGTCCGTCTATTCGTCATCATCCGCACACGACATATTGGAATAATGAGGAAGTTTTAAGTTCAGTACAACATATTCGTTGTTGTTGTTGCAGTCAGTCAGTCAGGCACACTTTGAAAATCCGCACACATTCATTCCTTCGTTCAACTAAAGCTAACCCCACACTGAATTTGACTCTAGCATGACCGCATGAATAGATGTCACTTAAGTATGCCCATTAGAAATGAATCCCATTCGGCTAAATACTTTCAAGTGAGATAGGCACGCGATTCAATTGTCACACTTGTTGTGGCTGAAAATCTACAACTTGCAACCACTCAAAAATATTTAAAAATAAAAAGCTGCAAACTGTGCTGCAGCCAGCCCTTTACTGCAGTTTAACCATAAATTTTAAAGTATCTAACCAAGTACTCGGTTATCTATCACAAAGCAGTTGTCTAAAATATTGGAAAAAAATCTGAATTTGTTTGTATTCAAAAAGTTAATGTTCGTTATTTTTTCACCACTTAAGTAATTTGAATGAATATTTTTGCCATTGAAGAGAATTAAACATTAAACTTAGTATACGCGCGCACGGTTAACTGTTTAAAGAGAGGAAATAAAGTGATTAAAACTTATTATATTCCTTAGTATAGGTATACAGCTAAGCGGACAACTTAATTTTACTACGATAAAGACTCAATTACGACAAGTCTTGTAATTTGTGATAAAAAATAAAAAATATTTTAAGCGATTTGTTGCGACTTAATATTAGTGAGCCAAAGCAAAGTGTATTTTTTACTGCAAATAATAAATAATGCTGTTGAATTTTTTTAAAAGTGCCTTATTTTTATGTATTTCAATTTAAAAAAATAAAAAAGAAAAAGGTGTAGTTAAAAAATAACCACAACGTAAAGTGATGAATAAAATAATTATGTATAAAAAGAGATGATTTTAATTTCATAATGTTGAGGAAATACATCAACTCACTAGCAGCATCAATAATTGGATTAGGAATTACGTTGCTTTGGTAAGTTATACATATGTACGTTAATTTTAAATTGACAATTAAATTATAAAAATTAAAAAAAAAATTAATTTAAGAACCGAAACTCAAATGCTGAGTTTCAATTTTCGTTTGTATCCTAGTTCGATATTAAAAACGGAACTAGCTACATCTTTCCAAAGTTGTGCATTCTTTATCTCTTATCTCTTGGATCAAGAAGATTTTGGACCCTTGTCAAAAATGAAAAACCATTTGTAAATTTGACGTTTTCTTTATTTTGACAAACTTTTGGTTTAAATTCATTATAGTGTAAAAACCAAGAATCTCTTGGTTACAATTTTGTAATTAAGATTGTAGCAAATTAGATCAAAATGAATGAAGCAGATGGCTTCATTTTTGATAATTTGTTAAAGAAGATTATTTAAAGATATATGGCGGTAACAGCTGATAAAAGCTCAATCATTCAGTTTGTTAGTAATAATTTTATAATCAACGATGTTTAAAACAAAATTGGTAACACAAAAGCTCAGAGAAGTTGAACAACCAGGGTCTAGTGACTTTAAACTCTCAACCATTCCTGTGTGTGAGTTATGTCAGGGATGGAGGGGATCTACAATTTGTATGCCGAATCCAAACGGCTACTTTGAAAAAACACTTTTCATGGCAAGAATTAAACTTTGGGGGATTGGCCAATCAGGGCCTCTGATATGGAAGTCCTACTCACTAACCATCACGCCACGGGTACATCATCTCTTAAATATTATATGATGCAAGCAATTTAAATAATAGAAAGTATCATATTGAAAAGGTTGAAGAAATCGTGTGTTCAGTAGGTTCAGCCCAAAAGATTATTTTCGAGATAATAAATCCAGCATTATTGATAGAACTTTAGTATTTTAAATATTTTTTTTTTGAAATGAACATAATGCTAAAACGGGTGTCTTATCTCTTAATTTATCTGGCCATGTTGACCATGGGAATAATGATTATTCTAGGTTGGATCTTAACATAATTTAAATACCACTTATATTTATTTTTGCAGACTTAATAGTCGTGGTCATTATAAACTCTAATATGTATACTTTGATTTAAACAATTTAAAACCAAAATAAAGCGCACAAAAAGAAAATAGTTTAAATGTTTATGTAAATTTTGTACTTTATGAAACTGTCAGCGTCCACAACATTTTACATTATAAAGCTCCCATTTATGACTTTTTGGCAAACCGTCCATGTTTATGTTTTTTTTTTAAATATTTTACTATTGCACATACAAATCTTTGTGGTCTGAAATTTAATCAAAAACCGGAATGCATCTAAAAATTAGGCCTTGGAAAGAAATAAAAACTTTGCTAAACCGAGTTCTAATATCCTAGACCCCCCAAATTTGAGGGTCTAATAAATCGAAGTTCTATTTCAAACTGAGATCTAAATCAGAGTTCTAACGCTTGATAACACGATAAAGAAATGATTTGGAACTCAACCGAGTTCAAGTTTATCATTAACCGAGTTTTAGAGACTAGAACTCTGTCAAGAAATTTGGCTTTAAATCCATAAAGTTCTTTCTTTATTTCGGTATTCTATTATGAGTGTGAGTAGTGATTCGAATTAATATGTTTTCAAGATAGTACGAACTGTAAAATGTGTAAATTTGTGTAAGTTTTTTTTGAAGAGAAATGCAAAAATGTGTGTTATCATTATAATGTAAATATCAAGTTTATCTCATGTCGGATCGAGAGATTATCTACAAGTTTTTTATTTCGCAATTGTCTTATCTGTAACCTCAAGTGATTTGATGCATCTTAATCAAATCTTTTTTTACTTTTTTTACTTTTTTTTAATTATTTAACTTTCAGACAAGTTTAGGGCCAATTCTGAAACTTGTTTCTTTAGAAAAAAATAGTTAACAGAAAAAGCTTTGCAATATTGATTTTTTTTTATCTGTTCAATTTGTTCAACTTGAAAATTCTTGGAACAAACATACGCCTACATATGAAACATATGTATATAACCACACATGCGTATCACAAAAATAGAAAAATTGCTATGTATACTAAATTGATATAATTTTGAAAAAAAGAAACAATTAACGGTTCTTTTTATAAATCAAGAAAACTGAAAAAAAAAAATAGTTTTCATATCGAATATTTTTCGAACAAAATATGATTTTATCTCCATAATAATTATATACTAAGAATAACGTTTTTGACAACTTTTAAAATTTTGAGAAAAATCGAAGTGACAGTTTTTTTACAAAAAATCTTATAAAAAATATCGTAAAATTTTTATAAAAATCCAACAGTCAGTTTTTGTTCATAAAAATCTGCAAAAAAATTATTTTTATAAAAAATACATTTACGATATCGGAGCGGCGCAGTGTCATAAGTCCGTAAGTCATAAGTCCGTAAAGGACTTATGACCCACTTAGGTGGGTCAAAACTTCATAAATCGATTATGAACTTATAACTCACGTAAGTGAGCCAAAAGTCCGTCAAAATTTCCAACGAAATTCTGACCCAAAGCTTACGGTTTTTTGGAGTCATTTTCTCTGAGAAGCGAATGCTTACGAAAATTGTTATTGGTTGCGTTCCTTTCACTTACCTACTAGCATGTCTTTTTTTACAACCTTCAATGATAAGTTCTCTCTTTTAAATCTTACATCGGTAAATAGAAATCAAGAGCATGGTTTTAACATGCTCAATGAAAACATAATCTGGGTTTGATAGATCTGACTTGTAAGCGTCACTTCATTCGAGTTTTTCTGAAACTGGGCTTGTTTTTTTGTGCGTGCGAAAAAAAATATTAATTACATAGAATGCTTGAAAAAATTATATGAAAAAAATGTATTTCATGTATTTTTAATGTAAAGGATCATTAAAAAAATGGTTGATTTATTGTCTAGAATAGCTACTTTTGCTAAAAAGTTTTTTTTGAATTGATAGCACGGCGTACTAACAGCTAGGTATGTAAGGGGGGGCATGCTGCCCCCCTGCAACCCCCCTGCTTGGGATCACTATAGGATTTGGGGTGGGTGCGAGTTTGGGTATATGCAAAGAACTTTTGCATTTGAGCACTAAAATCAAAGAAATTCCCAACAAAAAAAAGCAAGTATGGCTCACAGTTATGAAAGAATCACAACGCATTCGTGTTCTTTGCATATACCCAAACTCGCACCCACCCCAAATCCTATAGTGATCCCAAGCAGGGGGGTTGCAGGGGGGCAGCATGCCCCCCCTTACATACCTAGCTGTTAGTACGCCGCCGTGCTATCAATTAAAAAAAAACTTGTTTTAGGCTCCAGTTTCAAAAATTTCAATCAATCTTAAATTTTTTTGTTTAAGACCTTATGGCTCTTTTTATTGCGGACTTTTAGCTCACTTACGTGGGTTATAAGTTCATAATCGATTTATGAAGTTTTGACCCACCTAAGTGGGTCATAAGTCCTTTACGGACTTATGACTTACGGACTTATGACACTGCACCTATCGGAGCACTGGTTCTAAACAGTGATTTTAATGCCATTTTATTTAGTTCGATCGATGAAGAATTGAGATTGTATAGAATGCTCATTCGATTAAGAGTTTCATTCTTCCCATAATAAGTTCTATGGAAGTTAATATGTAGAAAATCAATGGTTCAATACGATTTTTATCAATTTCATAAAAGGGAATCAGTGCAATTGTGAAGCATATTTAAGACGAAGACGAACTTACGAGTACCAATTGTACAAAGAAAGAGTAACATAGTGATCATTTAATTTAAAATTATCAACTGAAAAGGGCCAAGATGGCTTCCCTTGGAAACACCAATTTGAGCAACAAAAGGTTCTGAAAGATATTTTAATAACTTAATTAGCGTTTAAACATTTGTTTGAGAATATTAGAAGATATGTAGCGGTTGATCTTTTTCTCACAAATCTATGTTGCTGTTCCCAAATGAGATTTTGAAAATGCTACACTTTCACAATCAACTTGTTTAAAGAGTTTAGAAATGCAAGAAAGTTTTGCAATAGGTCTGTTGTTTGTTGTGTCCACCTCGTTACATTTCTTTGATATTGATGAAACTAATAATTTTTTAAATAGTATCGGTGGAATACCATCGGGATTCATTTAACACGGAAAGAAGATCATGGATCATGACCTATAGCACAGGGTCTACAGCTGATTTGCGAAAGAGTGTAAAGCAAAAGCGTTAATCTGCAATCGACAATTTTATCTAAAGCAAGGTTATTGTGAGTGAAGTTAACTGGAATTATAAAAAAATATAAAGAGTCTTAATTCAATAAATAGTTCAAAATAAAAAGAGAAGTTAGTTGGATATAGAGTTCTTAGGTAAGTTTTGCATGCATTATTACTTTTGTTACGTAGTAAACGAAGTTCTTTCATTATAGCAAGGGTGGCTAAAGTTTGTATTTCTTGATTTCTTTAAAGACCGATTTTTTACTAAACAATTATTTAAGATTTCATACAAGTATATTGTATATTGTTGCAAATCGTTAATATTTTACACAATATGAGCTACGGAACGACCACGTGATGACGTCATGTTATTAGAAATCGTAACAATCTTAGGGAAACGACAAAAATTACCGCTTGTTGACAATTGTTGATTATCGTTAGAAAAAGAATAATGCTTATATTTTAAATAATAAATCTTAAAAAAAGAAGGCAAATAAGCTTATTGTTTATATGAGAAACAACTCGTAGAGAAAAAAGGCAATTTAATGCCAAATCCGAACGACTTATTTGAGAAGGCACCTTTCTTGATACGAAATACTCTTCTATTATTTGTCAGTTTCTCGCAAGAAGCAGTACCGGTGTGGTACAGGAAGCGATTGAACCCAACACCTCTGGCATGACAGTTATATGCACTAAGCATCACGCCACGGGTACTTACTACCCCCATTGAAAGCTACTCTTTTCTTCCTATAACTTATTTCCTGATGTTTAACCGACCAGTTGTTATTATCGCTCATTTAACTATAAATGTCTTCCCTGTTTTAACATAATATGCCCAATTTTAAAATATCATACAAATACAGAATTTTCAACTAATAAAAAGTTCTAATTTTTATTAGTTATCAGAACTTTCTAATTGATTTGAGTTTTGTGTTTTTTTCAGGCTTATTAACATCACGGATGCCTATATGAACTATACAGCTAAGCCTCGAGTGGTACTTCCTCACAACTATGTCAAGGGTAAGTTTGTTATGTTATATACCAAAATAAAACAGTGGGACCTCACAATAAAAGCTGAAACTTTTTATAGCCACATACACAAACACATTATATTTCTTGACTTTTACTACACAACTACAACTATAATAATACATATAAATAAATACATACTTTTGATAGAATTTACCACTAAGTATACATACATTTTAGCTTCTTCGTTTTTCCTAAGTCTACATCTAGGTATGAATACTAAAGTTAAATCAGTATTTAAATAAGGAAGGAGCAGCTACTATATTTATATGTATTTTCCATTGCACTGTATAATCATTCGTGGGTAATTTCGTTTTTTTTGGACATATAAGTTAAGTACAATCAAACAAATCATTTTATATTAAATGGATATCAATAAATGTCTGCCATTATAGAATTATGATATTGATTTGGACATCAATTCGTCTTTTTTCATTTCCATATAATTTCTATAGGTGCAGGTTATCGAAATACTGCTTCTATTATTATTGGTCTTTCTTTTCGTAAATCAACCGTATTGAATTTATTCTTCTAATGCAAAAGAAGCCTGGATTGGTCTGATCTTGAAGAAATTATTATAAAGGAGAACTTCGACTTTTAAAAACTTTAAAGGTTGCAAAAAGAAGCCTTAATTTATCCAATAAATAATTCATAAAATATAATTGATTTTTAATTGTCTGAGCTACTAGCATCAATGTTTATTCAATAACTACTTTCCTAGATATATTGTATCCTTTAACCTTTAGTGTCTTTTAACATTTGTTTTGAAAGATAACAACAAATCAACTATCGAGTTTGGAGTCCAATCATACTTAGTGGTAAATTCTATCAAATTAATTTAGGAAACACACTGTAAGGAAATGAAGAAATCAATAATTGTATCTTCATACATTTACCACAGAATACATGATATTATGCAATAAGGGTTTGTTTTGCTAGAAATAGAATTTAAATACATTTCCTCCAAAAATCATCAAGCTGAAAAACCGCCTCGAAATTATGTAATAATTAATAGCAAGACACGCAAAGCTAAAAGGTTCTTATCTTATATTAATGGTCTATATTAAAAAGCAGAAAATAATTCTGTTATAATGAAATAGAAAAACATATTGAATAGAAGTTCTTTTGAATTTCTACCAAAATAATTCACAACAGGGTTTCGACAAATCTTAATAAAGTATACAAAAATTCTTTATCGACTTTTCAGGCTATGAATCGATGAACTCAGGCAGATTCATCTTATCTTATCCAATTGAGAGAAATAATAAAAATAAAATAGAAGAAAAGAAATAATAAACTAGAAAACTCTTGCCAGTTTCCCTCCGATTTCCTTTTTAGCTGTCATGATAGAATCGAATACTCAGATTTAGGCTCATATTTTGTTACTTACGAATTGATGAATGCGATATTTTTTATTCCTGATTTCGTGGTTGATTGTTTATTAATTTTTATATTTGTATGTATTCAAAATGAACTGCAAATGTATTCAAAACTGGAAAGTGCACGATAAATCCAAAAATATTTAAGAAATTTGAAATTAAAAGATCGACAAAGAAAAAAGTAGAAGTTATAGAATGCAGCCTGTCAAAATGTGAATCTTAAACTAGATTATTTTGAGCGCTCTTTTTTTTATAATACGATGTTACTTATTTACCAGAATCGTGTTAATTCCACCTTAAAGCTTGAGTTATAATTTGTTTTTACAAATAAATATATTTCTGTTTTTTTTTTTCAAATAAGAAAGAAATCCATTGATCAGTATTTTTTTACCACGCAGGCCAATCAAATTAATTTTATTGCAACACAAGGGAAAGAATAATATTCCAAAGAATTTTGCTGCCGTGAATTCGAATGTCGACAAATAATTTTCCCATCAAGTCAGGTTTATGAAATTAACGTCTTCACAGTTCAAGACTTTTTAATATCACACATATAGTTCTTTGTTTAAGTTTTAGTTTATTTCCTAACAATTTCTGAGTTGACTGAACGTTTTACATTCAGAAATTTTCTTTTTTTAATTCTCATTAGTTATGAGTCTTTAATAGTGTTTGTTAAAGCTTTATGTAGGGCAGGTACAGTCTAACAACTAATGCCGACTTTTCTAAAAGAAAATGATGTATTGGATATTTTTGATTTAAATTAATAAGATAAGCATTATAACTTTTAAAAATGATAATAGATTCATTTTACCGCATGCATTTGAACATCATTATCACTAAACAATTATCGGATTTTTCAGAGTTAATGGCGCAATATTTTAAACGATTTAGTAAATTGTTAAATCTAATTTAAACAATTTACTAGGCTAAAAAGGTGATTTATCTAATTTTAAACTATTTTAACATCTTACTATCTCTTAACAGTTTGCTAAAGTTAAAATCACGGAATGGCTACTTTAACTTTAAGCAATTTGCTACATCCGTATGACATCTGTACAATTATTCTTATAAGAGCAGTCAACAGCTGGCAATTCCAATTAATAGAACCGTTTAAGCGTAGTTGCTTTGTTTATTTTCACGAACTGTTATTATTTTACTATTTAGCGAAGGTTTACAATTTTTGACTCCCTTAGAAAATTACTAAATATTTATCCAATTGCTTGATAAACCCTTAACAATAGGTTGTTTAACATTTTGCGCCAACATTTTCAAAATGAAATCAAATGATCAGTTGAAATTTGTTAGGGTCGACATTTTCATAATCGATGATCTAGCCGATGAATTTCTTTCAATGAACAAATTTGCTAATCACACACAACGCTTAAAAATAATGTTGTAGATTTTAATCCATTTTCATTCATACAATGAAAACAAGTACACTGAAAAAAAGTAACCTGATTTATAAATAGTAATACTAGCTGACCCGACCAACGTTGTTTTGTCATATAAATAATTTCTAGAGAATATTTTGCTAGAAATAAATAACTGACTTATTGTAAGTGTTTAGGATGTGGTATATAAGTGGGAGAGGTATAGAGCACTGTTAACGGTGACAAAATATTAAAATAACAAATCACCAAACAATTTTTTATAATTTAATAAAAATAATTCTTTAAAATTATATACATATCGCTAATTATGACAATACTACAAAAAAATGCAATATCAATCCCTTTACGCAACAGAGTGTACAATATTTTTTGTTATCCCATCTTTCGCCAATACAAACAAACTGGATGGTTTACCCACTCGAGAGCACGCCATGTATAATTGCCCGTGTGAAAAACATGAAGTGCTCAAATCTAAGCCCCAGACAAACACCGTTTTGCCTTGGGACTTATTGATAGTCATTGCAAATGCCAATCTAATTGGAAATTGAAGGCGTTTGAATTGAATTGGCACATCTGTGGGTATAATAGGGATTCGCGGTAATAATACATTTTCACCTCGGAATTTGCCATTTAGAATTATGGCTTCGATAACATTTTTCATTAATTTTTTAATTACTAATTGCGTGCCATTGCACAACCGTGATGGGTTCAAATTACGAATCAAAATTACCGGAGATCCAACCTTCACTTGTAAATTATGCGGTGGCATGCCTGGTAAATTCAATGAGTTCAAAAACTCAGTTGGATAATTTACAGCTTCGGTAGCATCACAAACTATATCAATGGATTTTGAATATTTAGTGGCATTTTAAATACTGAATGAGGTGTTCAGCGTTCATCCAATAAAGTTGCGCAATGTCAGAAGATGCAAAAGCCAATGCGATACCATTATTTGACCGTATTTTAGCAAGAATTAGCGAAATAAGGAATGTTTTGCCAGTTCCACCTGGTGCATCCAAAAAAAGAATCCACCTTGTCCTGCCGAAACTTGTAGCATGATGTGTTCATAAATGGTTCTTTGTTCTTCATTCATTAGTGGGACATTGCGAGCAACAATCGCTGCAATTTCTACAATATTGTATTTAGTTCACGATTCAATTCAGTATCTTATCTATTAAATCAGATGCATTTGGATTTGGTGAATGCATACCGAAATGGCTGAGTGGTAAGTTGGCTAAAATAATGCAAATATCCTCAATAGCAATTATTGCTTCATTGTATCGTAAGATCGTTGCACCGTGTACGATGTTGATGTAATATATCATCAGTCATTGAATCTTTTTGATTATACCATAATGTCTCTGCTCGGGCGAAAACATGTAGTCAGCACTATAGCGAATAGTTAGCGAATTTGTTTAGCTGAAAAGTTCAATCCTGCTTCAGTAAGCATACATTCCCATTAGTTGTCGTCTTCCAGCAAGCCGAGTGCAAGGCATGCATCTTTATACGTTAGTTACTGTTGTCCATTCACTGTACGTATGTCTTGAAATGATAATGGGCCGGTGATATTTACCAATAACAGTTGAAGATAGAGTCTGAAATTTTTCGGAATACTTTTCGCACACATTCCACCTCCCATGCAAGGTGATGAACGATTCAAATTGCCTCATGGGCCATGAATCATGTTTCTTGTAACAATATCAAACAACATTTGATTAGTAGAGGGATCTGGAATTTCCGCAGAAATTATACTGTCGATTCTTGCATATGGCGTGGACTGCCTATGTATGATGATGGTAGAATGACAGAGTTGCCAATTTGAGCGGCGTCGTCGTTGGTGATGATAGCGTCTCGTTGGTGAATATATTCTTCCGCAAGCAGCGTTTTTTGATTGAATATCAAGTATCGTAATCGTTCGCTCTCTATCTTTACATACATGTCGACCAAGAATTGCTGACAAAGCTCACGACATCGTAGAATAGTATTTTGTCGCCGTTTACAGTGCTCTATACCTCTCCCACTTATATACCACATCCTTACACACTTACAATAAGTCAGTTATTTATTTCTAGCAAAATATTCTCTAGAAATTATTTATATGACAAAACAACGTTTGTCGGGTCAGATAGTAGGACTATAAAAAATAGATAAAAACCTATTCTCAGACCTACCGAATGTACATACATACATATATGCAAAATTTCATTGAAATTGGTTAAGCCGTTTCGGAGGAGTATGGCAACTAACACTGTGACAGGAGAATTTTAGATATTAGATGGCTTTGTAAAAGTGTTTCAGTTCTTACTGTTCGATATAAATTTATTATATTGATAGTATAACATCGTATATAACGGTTCATTTTTATTTAGGTCAGTGAAAGCCTTAGTCTATATTATTATTTAAGGGCTAAGGCTGATTTTAGAATTGTACCCTTTTTGAAATGATATTTTTGTAAAGCCTAATAATTGTCATTTCAAGATTTTAAAAAAGATGCTATCAAAAATTGAAAAATTGGAGGTTGAGTTGTTTTCGGTCAGGATATTCGGGACGTTAAATGAATTAGGGTTTATAATTTGTGTACGAAATACTGTCATTTGAATTCTTATAAAAATTTTACTTTTTATTATAAACTTCATTTTTGGTCATATAAAATTATAATTTAATTTAATATTCAAGTTGAATGTTTTTTATTCTTTCCAATTTTTTGTGGCGTCATAATAACTCGTATGTAAAATATGATTGTATTGAAGCCGATATTTTACTTGAGTATTTTAGGGTCAACCAAATTTTGTAACAGAGAAATAATTGGTAGAAAAATTCAAATAATTCATAATTTACATATATAGCGGTTGGACTTGCGAATATTGTAGGTCTCTTTTAATGAGATATCAATTATGTAAATATCATCACTAGAAACATATTTATACATTTAAACAGTATTTAAAAATAACAAAATTACCTTGCCTCAAGTTATGAAAAAACGTAATTTGTGCAAATTTGTTGAAACATGAAAGACTCGAAAAAAAAAAAATAAAAGAATATACATAATATTGGGTAAACACATGTATCTCCCTAGTAGGTATGTATGTACATTGTACATATATCTCAAAACTATGGTTTTTTGTGTAAAAGTACTCAATGTTTATTTCAATTAAGAATTTAATTATTTTAATGTCCACCAAATATTTGAAGCCTTATTGATAGTAGTGAAAAACTCTAGTTTGTATTTATTCGATGTTCTCGTCTTATTGTATTAAGACAACGAGTATGTATTGTATACACATACACTGTACAAAATAATATCTTTCTTTTTAAAATATAAAATCCAGTGTCCTGATGTTTGTTTTCAGTGAATTCTTAACCAAGTCAACCTATTATTCTGAAAGTTGGCTTTTATTTGTAATTTGGGCCAACTTAAGCGATAGGACGGTTTTTAATTCGAATGATGGTCGCAATATTCACTAATTAACAATGAAATGATTACTTATGTCGATTGTTGTTATTACTTGTAAGTTCTATAAGTCTCAAAAACAACCAGAAGTCCTTTCTACATGGATATTTCATAGATGGCGCCTCGTTTTAATTTTGTTTCCACATTGTACATGGATTTGCTGATCAATGAACTACATAAACCTTGACTTCTGTATCATTTTCGATTTCATTTTAAATGTTATGTTAATTTGTGTTAAATTTTATCTTTAAAATCCTTCATAAATCATTGAGCCACAGAAACGCGTTAACGCGTTTGCTAGTGTGTTTATGTATATAAATGATTTCACATACCGTAGCAAAGATAAAACTAAAATAAAAACTTCTTTTGGGCTATTTTTCAGAAATTCGGCCCCCTTCTAGAAAAGGCGCACCCGTGATAGTGGATTTTAGCATATTTGTTGTAGATATTAATTCAATCAATGTAGAGGATATGGACTTTAGGTAAGTAAAATGTGTATATCCGAGAAGGTATGAACTTCACAACATTTTTAATATATAATCTTATTGTAAAAGCATTTATAAATTTATAATAAACTAGCTGACCCAACAAACGTTGTTTTGTCATATAAATAATTTCTAGAGAATATTTTGCTAGAAATAAATTACTAACTTATTTTAAGTGTGTAAGGATGTGGTATATAAGTGGGAGAGTTGTAGAGAACTGTTAACGGTGACAAAATATTAAAATAACAAATCACCAATCAATTTTTTTTATTTTATTAAAATTAATTTTTTAAAGTTATATTTATGACTATACTACAAAAAAAACAATATCAATCCCTCAATGCAACAGTGTACAATATTTTTTGTGAT
The DNA here is from genome assembly GCA_920104205.1 of Eupeodes latifasciatus. Classification (NCBI taxonomy): domain Eukaryota; kingdom Metazoa; phylum Arthropoda; class Insecta; order Diptera; family Syrphidae; genus Eupeodes; species Eupeodes latifasciatus. The sequence goes on from OV049925.1 coordinate 72,133,408, forward strand.
CCCATATTTCGACAATACAAACAAACTGGATGCTTGCCTATTTGAGAGCACGCCACATATACATAATTGTTCGTGTGAAAAACATTAAGTGCTCAAATCTAAGCTACAGACATACATCGTTTGGCCTTGAGATTTATTGATAGTCATTGCAAATGCCAATCCAATTGGAAATTGAAGGCGTTTGAATTGAATTGGCACATCTGTGGGTATAATAGGGATTCGCGGTAATAAAATATTTTTACCTCGGAAATTGCTATTTAGAATTATGGCTTCGATAACATTTTTCATCAATTTTTTAATTACTAATTGCGTGCCGTTGCACAACCGTGGTGGGTTCAAATTATGTAGCAAAATTACCGGAGATCCAACCTTCAGTTGTAAATTATGCGGTGGAATGCCTGGTAAATCCAACGAGTTCAAAAACTCATTTTAATAATTTACAGCTTCGGTAACATCACAAACTGTATTAATAGATTTGTATGACACCAAGTCTCCTGGTAACAAATGTTGTATCTTGAAATTTAATTATTTGACATCCACATTTTTTGCTACTAAAATTGCTCTTTCTGTCGGCCACTCATGATTTTTGTATATTGTTTGTGTAGGAGTAACAGAGTGCCACCATAGTCTGTCGTTGTTTTTTATATCTTTCAATGTCCTGTTCAACTCCTCAAGACAATGTTTGTGTGCCATAGTGCATTAATTCCAGATCAAAATTTTACACTGTTTCAGCACTGTAGCCATGGATGATTGTCTGGGTTATTTTGAATATTTAGTGGCAGTTTAAATACTGAATGAGCTGTTCTGCCTTCATCCAATAAAATTGCCGCAATCTGAGATGATGCAACAGCCAATGCGATACCATTATTTAAGCCATTAGTTAACCCGTTTCGGAGGAGTATGGCAACTAACACTGTGACAGGATAATTTTATATATAAGATGTTCTTTTATATTTGTACGAGTTTTTTTTTATATTGATAAAGTGGAACAAATCTTTACATCGTTTTGTAGAAAGTGAGATTATTGCTCTTGTTATTTAAAAACAAAAAACAACCTTTTCCTTTGGATTAGAATCTCCTTTTTAACTGTTCAATACAAGCTGTATTGGATGGGTTCGGAAATTCATAAAATAACAAAATAATAAAATGGTCAACAGGGCTTTGTTTAGTCTCCGACTCTCTTCCTTTTAATCATAAACGATATCTGTCCTTCACTTCTTGTCTATTAATCTGTTTCACTGATTTCAGTACATTTAGCTATTTATACTCGTATTAATTCCTAAATTTACAACCCAGTCTTCCGGGTGTGGAACTTCAAAGCCAGTACAAGATAAGCTCATTAAATTCGGATCTATACAGCATTGTTGAATGGGGGAATTATTAACCGTGAAGAATTTCATGCTTTAAAAGTTCATTGCTGTCTCCTGTTGTTAAAGGCTTTTGAAAATGGTTCACATTTCTTTCGTTGTTTACCGATTTTTTTAATAACAATGCTCTGTCTAATTAGTCACTTGTATTATCCCCTTAAACAATTCAGCCGTAATACTCGCAATGCTCCAAGAATGCCTACCAGTTTACCCTTTAGCTCAATTTCGGTCGGACAGTCAAGCATAGAAATTCTTTTTTAGCCACACCACACAAATGTGGTAAGCTGTACCCAACTCTTTTTCTCCTCCCATTTGTATACTCAAGTCTTTAAGACTAACGTGCCCGATATCTCCCTATTTGTCAACGGTACTAATAACTCCTTTAGTGAGTTCAAGAATATGACAGTTACTTATCAATTTCATTTCAGCCGCCTCCCCTCCAGTATGAACAAATTGCCAAGATCTCTATCCGTAGATAATACTCGTAAAATACAGCCACCATGTACCAGCATTAATCTTGCAAGAAACTTATTTTAATTATTTACTACGAGTATTTTAATTAAAGATGTATAAAATACATCGTAGTACCCGTGGCGTGATGGTTAGTGCGTAGGACTGTCATGCCAGACGTCTTGGGTCCAATCTCTGCCTGTGTCATCTAAAATTTTTTTCACGGATTCTGCCTCTTGCGAGGAATTGACAAATCCTTCTCCACGATTAATTCTTGCGCTGAAAAGTACTTTCTGAAATTATAGCCGTTCGGTTTCGGCTTAAAACTGTAGGTCCACCACCACCCATCCCTGACAACATTACTCGACCACAGGAATGGTTGAGAGTTTTAAGTTGTAAGTCATTAGGCCCTAGTCCTCAACGGACTGTTGCGCCACCAAATTTATTTCTTTATTGTATCATATATGTATATCAAATTCCATTACACTTCAAACACACAAACGTAATTTCTATTTTCAGAGTAGATATGTTTGTACATCAAAGGTGGATGGAATCCCGCCTAGACATATCAGATGACATATTCGAAGAGGGTGATGATTATGTTACACTACTTCCGGAATTTTTCGATAATCTATGGCAACCAGATCCTTATTTTTTAAACTCAAAAATAGCAGGTACGTAAATGGGTTTTTACAAACTTTAATTTGTTTAAAAATTAATAACTTTGTGTCCGTATCTGTTGCTGTTGTCTTTGCAGTGGTAGAATGTATGTAGTTTTATGAATTGATTTATATTTTGATTTTATTGTTTCATTCGCAAAATTAATAATTAATATGCATGTTCTTACGATAAATATAATGCTAATAAAATCATTTTGTTTTTTTTTTATGTTTTTACTATGTCGTTTTGTTTGTTACAATTGTTTTATTTTCAATACTTTAGGATATGGAAGCCCCTACATTGCAACTACGTCTTTGCTACGTTACAAGAAAGACAGAGAAACGAAAAACTTTCATCTAAATAAAGATTTAAGTATGAATATTAACTTCTATAAGAAAATAGCTTAGTTATTTTTTTTTTTGAAATTAAAGATTCACGAATTCGATTAAGCAAATAGCAGTATGTTTATTGAACTTAAAAAAGTTTTCTATACATAATGAGTTACAAAGGGGAGACCGATTTTATATGGAAAAAGCGCAATTGGATCATGCAGATATTTTTCTTACCATTACTTTGTTTCATATAATTTTCTTTTGTATTTGTTTGGATATTCTAGTTTTTTGAAACTTAGGAGAAATATTTGCTCAAAAACTATTAATAACTAAAAAGGTGGTATGATATAAAATAGTACCTACCTGTTCAAAAGCCAAAATATCAGACCACGTGCCTCAATTGGTATATGAATAAAATGGTTATGGACGTGCCGTTTTAGAAATTTCATGTTTGATGGGTATCTCCTCAGTATGAGAACCTGCTATTAGATCGAATAAAAGGAAGCAGATGCTTCGTCGAGAGGAGCAGCTTCCTTAATTTGTAAGTTAGCTCAGCCTGGAAGAAAATAGTTTATATTATTTTGTATGTCATTTTTCAACGAAAAATTGAGAAACACGAAACACTAGCGATACTATACACTAAATTTGTTGTATTATTACTAACAAAGTTTATCAGTTTGCTGGACAAGTCATTTGAAAAGGAAGTAGAACAGGACTCGTCATCATTTTTTTTTATTTACTTATTCTCGAATAATGGTAGCGCCATCTTTAATATCGGTTTGTAACACGATTTTACGACTAAATAATACAATTTCAACCATTAGACCCAATTAAAATAATTTCTATCATGTGCGGTAATCGGTCAGTTTTGTTTTAATTCAATTTTTAAAATTTACACAACAATACAAAGATGTAGCACCCTTTAGGAAAATAAAATCAGTTCAATTAATGTCGATAACAGTTGATTACGCGTGAAATTGGTTGGAATTAACGGAAATAATAATTTTTTGTTTGCAAAGTCAATCGAAAAAAAGTGTTAATCATCAAATAAATCTCACGGGTATCGTCCAGTTAAGTTGAAATGGAGGATGGATAGAAAATAATTCTACATGCGAGTAGATCAGATTCCGAACAGAATCATACATTCAATTCGATATTGCTAACGACATGTTAGTAACTGATAATACGGTCGATTAACTCTTAAAAAAAATAGCATGAAGATTTATTACCTACTATGAAAATAAAATAGAGCGAAGTAAAAGTATTTGAAATTTGTCTTTAAAGTTCAGAGTTGCCCAAGGAATAACTCCTGTCATAATACTTCTCCTCAAGAGGGTTGAAAGCTGACCTACGACATATCACCTAATGAGCTATTCCAAGCTATGCAAGAATAAACGATATATACGTTTTAACTATTTTTTTACTTGTAACGTTATCAACTTATTATTATACAAATTGTTAGTTAAGTTTGTTAAGTTCTTAAAATTTTGGAAAATAAGTGGTTAGCTTAAAACATAATATCTTAACCGAAGTGATATTTTGTGTTTATTGAGTCAATGAATATTTTAATAGTGGGTATGCGTATGATTTACTACAGTGGGTTTCTTATGATAAATATTTACAGATCTTAAGAATTGTTTTGTATAGATCTATTTATCATATTTAAAAATACAGACATTTCAAAAGTATGATTTTGTTGAAAAATGTTTAATGTAACC